>JAYMTP010002692.1:0-18941 GCA_036897365.1 Geranium brycei
AAGGTGGTGTAACGATCACTGTAACGATCGTTACACATGTTGTAACGATCGCTACAAGCGTTGTAACGATCGTTACACCTTCAGCTCCTCTTCCTTTCGCTGCCTTGTTGTCCCGAATCCTCAATGTAGCTCGGTTTTGACCATTTTCACCTGTATTCTGCACATTCACACCAAACATACCCGAAGGCGTAAAAGTGGCACGAATAGGGCTCTCTAAGCCCGGGACAAGGTCAATAAGGCACTAAATGTGGGAATGAAGGCGTCAACACGGGACTCCGAGAGGGCCCACATCAGAAGTGCAACGAAAACCATCTCAATTAGCAACACAATATATAATATACAATACAGAGTCCCATTAATTAAGAGGTGATAATCATGTCAGGTGTATGCCCAGGTATATGAATGCACTACACAATGTAGTGTTATTAATTTAAATTTATATTTGTGGTATTTCAAGTATTATTAATATGACAAACTATTTAGCTTAAAATCTTTATCATTTTGCCTTCATTATTCTTTCAACTTCTCAATGCTCTCGGCTTTATCTTTATTCGTATTGTAATTTTTCTTCCACGGAGACAATTGTTAGCCCATCAATACAATTTTGCTAAGAAGAAAAAAGATGTGTTAAATGACAGGAAAGACGTCGTGGCCAGAGTTGTTGGGAGCAAGAGGAGAAGATGCGGTGGAGACCATAGAGGCGGAGAATCCTAATGTTCATGCCGTCTTGGTGCCGGTAGGATCACCGGTGCCGCTGGACTTCAGGTGCGACCGTGTTCGGGTGTTTGTTCTTCCCGACGGCGTCGTCGCATCGGTCCCCACCGTCGACTAGCTACCTAATTCCTATCTATATATTATAATCACTATGGCTGCTTAATAACTTTACTCTCTTCCCTACTACTTTTCTCACAATAAGTCGCGTCTCCAATGCAAATCCTAATTACGTACTACTTATATATGTGCTCTGTAATGTGTGTTGTTCATCTTTATGAATAAATGGTGGCCATTAATAATATTGTAACAGCCTGCAGTTTGGACTTTTATTATGCATGGTACCATTTTTAGGGCTAAATTCGTTGTGTGTATAAATATATTACGAGCCTAATAATGAGTGCATGCGCATCATCAGATCCATATTTGTCAAGATTTGCCTTTCTCAGAAAGAATTATTTCCCTGAAGTCTGACTTGGGATAAAAAGAGATTATGTAGTTGAGCTTGATTCGGTCTGTTTAGTTTTTACCGCAATATTTATTAAAGTAAATTTTAATAAATAAATAATATGTGATTAATTAAATATTAAATGTATCGGCTCGCAAATACTAAATTTTTAGTTTTTAATTTAAATCCTACTCGTTTAAACAAACTCAACTTTGAGGTCGAATATTCAGCTCAAGCTCAATTAAAAGATGCCCAAACTAAAGATGTAAGGGATTAAGTTCAATTGTTGTAACTTTCATTTGATGTTATTGATGTATTTTGATTGGTTTTTGTTCTCTCCTTAGGAGTTTTTTCTGGTTTCATCAATAAAATCACTATTTGTTGAGAAAAAAAAACTTATTAAAAACTCGACTCTCAAATCATTATTGATAGAAATAGTGTAGAAAATAATATTATTGATATTCTTTTTGAAGGAATATTATTGATATTCTTGATTGTGTAGAGAGTAATATACCAATTTAGACATTTCGACTTCATTTTCAACCACTTTGGTCCAATTCTCCTCATTGGCCCTAATCAGTTCTTTTTGCATAAGTGGGAGAGAATAAAGATAAGAAATATTATAATGATTAATTACTTTTTTTTATTCAACGAAATTGAAGACTTATTGAGGATAACTAACAAAATGTCACAAGAGGGGAACAAGAGTTAGATTTACTTCGGGTAATAAAATTACCAAAATACATTGAAATTGAAATCAAAATTGAAAAGATAAGATAACCGATCTTTGATGAACCTTGAAGATGAAGATACTGACGCTCCTATTTAATTCTGGTTCAAAATTTTGACTAAGACTTCGGTGATTAATTACTGATAGTCAAATTCAAGTATTTGACCGGTTAAAGAAATCTAAGACGCGCCAGGTTATATTGCTAAAACATCCAAATGTATGGAAACCAAATCATGATGATGAGCTGATGATGATTTAATTAGTAGTCTCCTAAAGCTCAAAGTTCTTGATCATATCTATCTCATATATGTTGTGTATATTTTTATGATGGAAGAGGTGAAAAATGCATTGATATGTTCAAGGGGAATAGTGATTTGGTCATTGGGGAAATGGCACGCTCATGTGTACAAGTACAAGAGGATCGGTCATTGATATATCATCCACCACCCAAAACCAAATACGTCCACCACTTATACATCCATCAGCGAATTTAATTAATATCCATCGCCCCCTCTCTTATAATGATTGTCACATAATTCAATTCAACGCTCGACGTCTACACAAATTATGGATGCAAGGAGCTGGTTAATTTTCTCGTCGGAGTTGCCGGAGAGGAACGAGCGCTTCAAAATAAAAACTTTTGAATTGAGATGAGGAGAATCAGCTTCGGGGGCTGGACCTGGAGCTGGTAGCACCACCACCACCACAAAAGGGTCTGGATGGTGTTGGCCTTGGAGAAAATAGGCTGTCAGATGGACGCCTTAAATCCGTCTTGAAATTCATTTATCATACTAAATATATTAAGCCAGTGCATGTTAGTTTCCAATGTTAAGGCATATGTCAATCAATGAAATGCATGTGTAATAATTTGTCCTCTATCACTCTTGGTGTACAAGACCATGTGCGCTTGCACAGTTATGTGTCGAGGTTGGAGCAGAAAAGCTTCCACAGTGCCAACCACTGTGGGAGGTTCACATCATCAAGTACCCAACAAGCAACGCATCTGGTAATATTGTGTTCAAGCTCCACCATGCACTTGGCAATGGCTACTCTCTCGTTGGCGACCTTCTTTCTTGCCTCCAGCGAGCCGACAACCCTTCTTTGCCTTTGTCCTTCCCTTCCCGCAAATCTCTGCCACAACCCAACAACACTCTCTTGAGTACTCTGCCTCAACTCTCATCTTCAACCTTCAATACTGTCCAGGATTTTGGATGGAGCGTCGTCAAGGGAAGCTCAGCAGAAGATGATCGCACTCCAATACGCTCGGGGAATCCCATGGTTCAGTACCTTCCTATCACAATAAAACCCGTCACATTTTCTCTTGATCAGATCAAACAAGTTAATGCCAATCTTGGAGCTGTAACAATATTGATACGATTTTGATGCATTGTGTTTTTCAGAAAGTGAATGATTTTAGAAAGAAAGTCGATTTTCAATCAAAATTTGTATGCCTGATATGATATAGGACCAGTGGAACAAATGGCTTTGGCTAATCACCCAGTCAGAGGGCTCTATCTTATGTTGGTTGGTACACCTCAGGTAAACCAAGTGTTTTGGGTAGGAAACTTCGGTGAATTTTAGCTTTACAAGTTTATCTTCTTGAATAGTAAATTTTGCACATTCCTTAGAACACTGCTTCATCTATCTAGCATTATTGATATGAGATTTGCAGTAAATGTTTGAATGGATAGGAATCTATAGGATGAAGCAGTGTTTAATACTTACATGCTTGGTTATTTGGATGCAGAGTCTGACAGTAACTATGATGGGAAAGCTGAGAGTTGCAATTGGATGTGAGAAAGGGTTAATAGATTCCCATGAATACAGAAAATGCCTGGAATGTGCCTTTGAGATGATGATTAATTAAAGCAGCTCCCAAAACAAAACCTTCACAAGAAAATTGAAAATATGAATGTACTAGTGTGGAGCAGTAACATAAAATCATTTGTAATCTTCAACAATAAGAATTAAGAAGTTAGAAGATAAGCTAAAAGATATTGTTTCTCCAAAATGGATGAATTGAGTGAATAAAAAAATAGTTTTAGAAGAATTACTTGTTCTTGTAGATTTATCAATTCCAAAAAAACATTGATCCTAATGAATTTCTTTTTAAAAAAACAAAAGAATTTCAAGAAAAGACAAATGAGAAAACTAATATAAATTGATCCTACAATAAGAAATCTTTGGGATCAAAATTAGTTCATTACTGTTGAGATTTTAGGAATATCTAATGGAACAGAACCTAAAAAAAGTGCACACATATATCCAAAGTTTGATCAACTTCAAATTCTTGCTCCCATTAATCAATTTAGATGCGAAGTTTGATAACATCAAAAATTTTGCTCCAAATCCAAAGTTTGATCTTCATGGACTTACAAGTTAGTATTACGCATGTCTAATGTTATGTTAATTAATGCATTACCCAGTTGCACTCCTTTTTTTCTTACTCAAATTTTGTCTCACTAAAATTTTATGAAAATATTTCATCCGAGACAACGGTAACATTACATTAAATTTGTTAGTGTAAATGGAATGTAATTACCTTGATAGATGATGTTAAATAGAGAGGATTATAAGTTATGCGGTGGCTAAGGGGCCACCACCTCTCATGTTTTTTTTGACCAACCGAAAGGACCTAATTTTTAGTAGTGCTTCATTAATTTGACCTTAAGGTATATTTACGATAATTGAGTGCCTTATATTCGTATATCACAGCTTTTAGTATATAAGCTCAACTTGAATTTAATTGTATGTCCAATATGATACAAACATAATGATTTATTTACCTCTTTCAATTAAAATGTCTGACTTGGAAAAAACTTAACACACCATCGTTGGCAAAATTAATATTTACGCGGTTCAATTAATATATTTTTCTAGAAAAATTAAGACTGAGTAACGCTGATAAGATATCAAATAGCAACGACCAGAAAATTTTGAACTTCGAAAAAAAAAACACAAATTTGGTTTTTGAACAATATGATTTGGTTATCTACCGCAGTCAGTAGTTACACGTGTCCTTCACCATTTCATTTTCACCCTCAAAACCAGACTCAGACTCTTCTCTTTCTCTGACCTTCGCTTACCAAAACACCAGACATGTCAACAACCCTCTTCTTGCTCCCAAGCTCAGATACGAAGCTTCTCTTCACCAACGCCCAAATCAATTGCTAACCCACATCTTATACTCAAAACCCATTTCAGTATTTGGCTCATAGTTCAAAAATCTCTGTGTTTGGTTCGACTATCTTCTGGTGGAGGTTCTTATTGCTTAGTTAGAGATACTCCAATTGTTGGTCGTTGAGCTTTAATTTTCAATCATCTGATCGGCACGACTCGTTGTTTGAGTAGGAATCTCTGTGTGTTTGCTCTAATGGGTTTTGTGTCGTTTTCGTGTTTGATCTTAAATTATATCGAAAAGAGCCTGCTTTAGTTGGGGGTTTGTTGTTGTTGAGTTCTGGGATGGAATGCTTTGGTCCTGACTTGGTTACTGTGGGGAATTTGGGGGATTTAAGGTTTCGGAGGATGGGGTTTGGTTCTGTGTTATTGGTGGTTTTTGTGTTGTGGGTAGGCTGTGTGGTTTTTCAGCCAGTGGAGGGTCTGAGGCCGTTGAGGGAGAGGGCTCAGTCCTGGAGTGACGAGGTGGGTCTTTGATCTCTCATTTTTTATTTATCTTTCCCTGAATTATTTGATGACTTCACTTTGTTAGAGGCTGTTTGTGATGAAGTTTATCTCTTTTGATCTTACAAGTGTGTGCTGGCGGTGAAGTTTGGTGTTTTTTGTTGCTTTGACTTAGTTCTGTGAGAATGCTTGTGTTCTTGCTTTAACATATAGAGGTTGTATTGAGTGTTTATCAGTTTCAGCTTGCACGGGTTTGTGTGGAATTCTGAATCTAATGGTTCATTGGGATGTCATTTTGTTGCAATTACTGTCATTCCGTGGGATGTACTATTGGGAACATGGGAATGAGACTTAAGATTATGCCCGCCAGAGCTGCAGGCGGAATGTTTTATGCTGTATTTAGTTGAACTCTATTAGTGTATATGTAGTAGGTATTTTATGATTAGAGGAGTGTGCAACGTTGTGATTCATACTTCAAAATGTATTTTTATAGCCTTTCCATTCAGAGTAAACAAATGAATCATTAGAGTAAGAGGGGGAAATGACTTGACTTATTCCCAATTATAGGATTGAAGAGGCAAAATGCTTTTCTATTATGCAGCTATAACGAGTGTGAAAAAACTATTTTCTAGAAGCCAGTAAAACACTTGATAGTTATGATACACGGAATCAGGAAAATAGAAGGTGAACTGGTCATTTCAGAGGAACTAGATTAGATGGAAAGAATTTTTATCTATGGTACTCCGTGCCTGTTCCATATATGCTTGCATGAGTTTTTATTTCCCTTTGTCTCTAGGGTGAAAATTTGCTGGGATCTAGCAAATGAAGTGGGAGGGGTTTGAGTACCCCTAACTATTTTCAGCGTTGAAGTACAGATGCTTGTATCTGTCAATTTATCATTATTCCTTACCATCACTATTTTCTGTTTCTTAGTTCATGGCTAGAATGGAGAATGAAATTTTACTGTATCTGAATGCATCCTATTGCGTGTTGTTTATATTGCTTATTGCAGTGGCTATATATCAGAAAAGAAGAAAGTGATTTGGGCCCTTTTTCACCATGGAATATAACAGGAACTTACAGAGGTTAGTAACTAATATATGTATGAATCTAAGTATCAATTTGCTGTATGCGGTCTCTTATTTGTGCTTAGTCATGTATTCTACTTGTAGCTGTACTTCTCCAAGAATATACGGATTAAAACAACTTAGATAGTTACATTCACGCATATTTGAGCTGTAGGGACCTGGAAATTTCTAGATTCTGCAAATAGCTCTTCCAAATTTCCTGATTTCAGAAGATCTGATGGTAACTCCATTATCGAAATAGTCAGCACTCCAACGAAAGTAACTGGTGTGCATTATGTTCAGGTGAGGTGCTTGATATATTTTCTATTATGCATCTAGAATAAGAAATGTTGATGACAAAAAAATGCACCTACTAAGTTAGTGGCGTATATATAGTTACTATTAATGGATTTTTTGTCTTGGTTGACTGATTCACATTGCAACCTGGTTCTCTGCTCTTCTCCACTTCATTCATTATGTGGTTTATTAACTTAATTTCTTTCTTACAGCTTGTAAAGTTCTAATGGCTTAACTGGGTATCCTTATCATTAATATTCTGGGCTGGAGTTTTTCTCTGTATGTTGATTATGGTACAACTAATCAAGGACACACTCATCATCACATCCAATCTAAACAATGCTCTTCATAATTTTCATTGCAATTCCTTGACCTGCTGAGTGTTTGTATGCCTATTCTGTGCTATTTCTTTAATTTATAAGTCTCTGACCACTGTTTTGATTGGCATTGCTTTTCAATGGAAGAACACAGAAAAATACCTGTATATACTGCGGATGTTGAAGAGTTGTACTTGAATACGCCATTTCCATACCATGAATTGCATAGAAATACCAATTATCATTCTTTTAATTGGCAATCGTGAATATATCTGCAACTTATATTGTGTACACGCACCATTGTTGTAATTGATAAGCTGAGTATTGGATGCAATCCCCAGTGACTATTCTGCTTCCTCTAGCTATATAGTATACTTGTGTACAAATAATGCGTCACTATCCCAATGTGCCATATTTACTGAAAGGTTTTATATTTATATTTACATTACTGTTGATTCTTTGAGGCATAATATACACTGAGTGTGCTTTCCTTTTGCTGGTTTTAACAACAGGGAGTAATTATTTTCCATGATGTGTTTGATAATGAACACAATGTCGGTGGTGCTCAAGTCAGAGTAGAAGGTGTGTATATATGGCCTTTTAGACAACTTCGGTTGGTAGCTAATAGGTAAGCCTGTTGAACTTTGCCATCTTAACCTCTCTGTTAATGAATAAATCAAATTATAAGTTTACTTTGTTTTTGCATTTCAGTATCCAATCATTTCAATTTATGGACTGTTTTGTAATTCATTTATGAAGGATATGTAGGAAATGAATGCCTTTATCAGTATTCCACCTCCTAGTGTTATAGCGAAGAGTCACATCCTTGACGTGAATATTCGTACTTTTTAGTCAGGACTCAAGAGTCAGCCTGTTATCAGGCAATGAGCATATTGCAAAAAGCATTATGTGTGGTTAAATAAATTCGATACTATATAAATGCTTGAAGTATTCAAATTCAAGACTGTGGAATGTAAATGCACAAGTGAAGATGTGGCAAGTATAGTCCTAAAGTAAAATGTCATAAGCTTTGAAGTGAATCCAGTTATGATGATTACTTCAGATGCAATTTACTCTAACTAACTTAATAAATATATTTGTGGAGAAGTGATAACAGTAAGAAATGGTACTTATAACTACATAGAATGGAACTTGTCTAAAACTAAAGTTATCATGTATGGATATTTGTGATCGAACTTTCAGTTATTTGTAAGTTCCCATGAGTGGATTGTATCTGTGGAACTGAATGAAATTTTGGTCTTTACCATAATAATACCTTTCTAAAATATGTCTGATTGTCATATATCCCTGCTTATAGTGCTACCTCAAGCAGTTAGTCTCGTTTTTGGCTTCAAGCCCGAGATACCATGGGAGACCCAAATTTTTAGCTTTCTTGCTGATCTATATCAAGAAGATGGTTTACATGTTGCATTTTAACTCGATATCCATGCACCATGATTTTGCAGTGGAAAAGAAGGAGATTTGAACCAGGAGGATAATTATATCTTATCAAATCCATATCATCTGGTAAAGCTCCTTACTGCAAACAAATATGCTTTCTTTTAGATGGAAATTGGCTCTATAATAGATGCATTTTGGGATGATTTATTGCTCTACAGCATGCTTTTTGCTTGAGTGGGTATTGGCCCTGCCTTTGCTGGAAACTGTTTGTTATTGGATTTGTCTTTATATTAGGGGTTTATTGTTTTGAACACCATAACATATTAGTACCTGGAGCTGGAATTACTTCTTCACCAAGTGATTATAACTTCCTGATGTCTGAATCAGGCTGATGCTGAACTAAAGTAGCGTGTTAAGGGTTTTGAGTACTACTCGCTTCTGACATGCATTATTTATTTGAACAGCTTGGAGTTTTCTCATCCCAGGTGTTTCAAGATTCTTCACGAGATAGGATATGGAGAAAGAAACATAGTAAGCATGTCTAATAAGTTTCCACCTTTATCCGGGGAAATAAATTTAACCTTAAGTTTATGAAACTGTTATTTGTAGTGGTTGTAAAACAAATTCCTCACTGCAGCTTTAGGTTATAATATGGAGAAACACTGTAATATAGAGATTGTTGCTCAAGTATCGCGTGTTACTACAATCCAAAATGGTACTATGAGTTCTGTCTTTTCTATTTCTCCTTGATAAATATCACAAATCATTTGTACTGATATTGAACTATTAGTACATTACAGGGATTTTAATTTGTAAATTACTACTTTTTTGCAAAATTGATTTATTATCTTGTCTATATGATGTATCATGGAAATATCTATTTGGATTTCTTAACATACAGCTATAATTTCTGCATTCCTTGTAGATGGAGATCATGATCATGATCGTTATCATATGGAAGGATTGATGGAGAGTCCTTCAGTGGATGGCAACAGGGATTGCTTCTCACCCCTATCATTAAATGCTACTTCTGTTAACATTGAAGTGTACTATAACAAAGCAGTGAACTATACCTTAATGGTGACCTTTGTATCCTTCACATATATTTTTAAGGACTAATTAGCAACTAAACTGTTATCAGTCAGTGTTTTTTTGGTGGATTCCTTGACATACTGCACCAGGTTTCATTCCTCCAAGTGCTTTTGTTAATTCGACAAATGGAATACAGCAACACTCAGTCTGTAAGTGTTCTCTACAATTAAGTTGAACAGTCTTAGTCTGCATGGGTTAAGTATGATATCTAAATGATGATTAACACATATTATCATAAATATAATTATGTTTTCTTATCTAATTCTATCAGGGAGCAGCTAAAGTTTCAATTTTGATGATCGGGCAACAGGCCATCTTAGATGCATACCTTTGCCTTCTGCATCTTACAGCAGGAATACTTGTTGGTAAATTTAGTAGTTTACCAAATATTATTTTGTATATTACACCATTTGGTTAGCATTTCTAATGTTAAGGGTGTCTAGTTATGAACCAGTGCCTAGTTGAGTAACATTAAGTTGGGGAATAAGCACATTAGTACATTCAGTGGTCCTATTGATCTGAAAACATTTTAATGTCATTATAAATCATCATAAAATTTTTTTGAGTAGTTTAAAGTAGGATACAGGTCAAAAACATGTGGCTTAGCCTCGGTTTAAATTGAAATAAATATGCGAAAGATTCTATCTAACTGAAGAACATGCACAAATAATTTATCATAGCTGTAAGCCTCCACAAAATTATTTTCTGCTGCTGGAATAAAATGTGTTGTAATGTTCTTTAACTTTAATGTATATTTCATGTGGATCGGTATTATTGTTTCCTTAAGGTGAATTATTACAAATCCTTAATAGCCATTTAATCAGCAGATCATAATTGCTAAGCATCTTGGACATCCTATTTGTGACTACATTGTTAGACATCCTATTTGTGTCAAATTCATCTATGCTGCGCTAGCTTGAAAACGAGGGAATGACACATTTATTCGTGTACATGCACCATAATATGCATTACTGCATGATTTCTGATATTTAGGATCCTATGCAAGTGGCTTGTCAATTTATCGCACACGCATATATCTTTTGCACAACTTTTTCTGTGTTTTTGTTTCCGTGCTATTAATTAGGGGAATTTCAATTTTTTTCCAATGCAGAGTCTTTGTTTAATGCTTTTGCTACTGCTGCATTCTTCAAGTTTGTTGTCTTCTCAATATTTGAGATGAGGTACCTCCTTGGTATATGGAAGGCAAGTAGACCTATAAATAGTGGAGAAGGTTGGGAGACAATGAGGCGTGAGCTTTCTGCTCTCTATAGCCGATTCTGTAAGTGCTTTTTTTTCCCGAATGCTTTTCTTTGGAGTGTACAACTGCTACTCTTCCATTTTTTGGATGGAAATATTTACTAGTGTTCATATGCTTGTAGACCTCCTGGAAAATGTTTGTTTCTCTACCTTGAATTCTTAACAGTTTTATATCCATGATTATGATTAGGTTCATTAGAAAGAGGTTGTGTTGATTTGACTATCAATTTTTTGTTTGATCGGCAAGATTTGACTATTAATCATTTGCAGATGGAATCCTTTTGGGAGGTATTCTGCTCATGTACGAGTTCCACAATTTTCTGCGACCCATTCTTCTCCTTATGTATTCCTTCTGGATACCCCAAATAATCACAAGCGTTGTTCGAGATTCAAGAAAGCCATTACACCCTCACTACATCATAGGCGTAACTCTTACCCGGCTGGCAATCCCGTTGTATATATTCGGATGTCCTAACAACTTCATGCGAATCGAGCCTGACAAGGACTGGTGTATTTGCTTGTGTGTATTCATCGGATTCCAAGCAATAATTCTTCTCCTTCAGCACTCTCTTGGATCCCGGTGGTTCATTCCTCGTCAGGTTGAGAAGAAACAGCATTTATTTTTGTTTATACTAACTTTCGTATCATTTTTCCAGCAAGCTTGCCCGGTGTGCTCTGCAAGAAGCCTTATATTTTTGCATGTCGATTTACAGATTTTGCCCGAGAAGTATAACTACTATAGAAGATTTGATCAGGACGCAAATAACGCTACAGATTGCGTCATCTGCATGACAGCCGTTGATCTCTTGCAGCAGTCTAATGACTGCATGGTATTTCAGATCTCATTGTTACCATCAAAATGATATTTACTCCCGAGATTGTGAGTTTATCTAAGTCGTGAGTTGCTTGCAGGTGACGCCATGTGATCACTTTTTCCATTCGGGCTGTCTACAAAGGTGGATGGATATAAAGATGGAATGCCCAACTTGCCGGCGTCTGCTGCCGCCGGCCTGAAGAAATCATTCTACTTGCTTTGTATAGTTAGAGTGAAATGGGGCCGCCCAACTAAAAAATCATGGTAAGACCCGTCTGAACTTTTACATGCTGGCTTTTAAACTTGATTTTTCGAATGTGACTAGTTATGCCAACTAAGTTTCATCGTTGCCTTTGTTATTCCCTTTCAGGTTGGGAAAAGCCCATATTTGTTCGGGTGCATCATCACAAAACATTTGCGGTCCTTGCTCTTGCTGACACGGCTCTTGTATATGTAAATTGTATATTTTCAGTTCATTAGAAAATTTATAGGAATCGTTCTCTCAATTCCATAATGTGCCCATGGAATTTTTCTTTGTTTATGTAGAAGGAAGATAACCGAGAGATTAGCACGTGTCATGTGAGAAATCGGTAACTTTGGTTTGAATCCAAACCAATTCCAGAATAAGTTTATTCCAATTTCCAATGTCCTTGCATTTCAGTGTTTTATAGAACAGATACTTGCATAGCCTTTTCTTTTTCTTCTCTTTATCAGCAAAAAAACAATTAATTACGTTGGTAAAATCCAAACACACCTTTCGGCCAACTTGTGACAAATAGCTGAGCATCAAAATGTTCATCATTCCTATCCCAGAGATGAAGTTACGTCATTGATCTCGAATGGAAAAAATAAGATGTCTAAGCCCAGGTTCGAACTGGGGACCTTTAGTGTGTGAGACTAACGTGATAACCAACTACACCACCCAGACATGTGAAATATTTCTATTGTGTAAATATAAATTATGAGTAAAAATAATTCCACAAAACTTTCTAATGAAGTGTTGTGAGTTAACACTAGATGAAAAAATTAATTGATGCTTTAGTGTTTTACTGGGAATGAATAGTTGAACATGGTTAAGTTGGAATCAATTGATGATATAATTTTGTTGGAACATGTGCTCATATTAAGTTGAAACTAGTAATATATAATAAACAAATAATCGTGCATTACTCCTGCAACTTGAAAACATATGCTATTATATTGTGTGAAAAAACTCTTATGGAATGATCACGAGTGAGAGACGAGTGAGATAAGTAAGCTTGAAAATTTAAGTTAAATAGGGAATTTTTGTCTTGACACCGTTAACTAAAAAAAATAATACAACTAAAGTTTTGTATCTTCACATAAACACTTTAAAAGCTAATATACTTGAATGAGAGATAAATAAATTTAAATGCACGTTTATGAGATTATCTCGTGTTTTTATTGCTCTTGCTTTCTCCACAAGTGAACATTGCAAATATCAAAGTGAAACTATTGTGGCAATAGACAAATGTATATATGTCTATCTTGCAAAAGTTACAAGTACAAGTTTTGACATTGACACATTTTTTTATTACACATTCCACTTTTCCTCATAATCTTCTCTAGAGTTACATACATGGTACAAGATTATGTACAGCATCATTTGCAAACCCAAGTAATGTTCTAAGGTGAAGGCACAGGAGCTGCTACAGGCATTGCAGACACAGGAGAAACAGAACCAGCACCACAAGTGTGCTGAAAGCAATCAACTGGGTGCTCATTTGCTGCATCACACACCTTCTTGCTCCTCTGGTGAGGCTTATCAGCCAAACAGTTCTCTCTGTCATCGAACACCTTCCCTCCCGCTGTCATGTTCCTGCAAATCCCCTCCTCCTCGCAGAAGAAATTGTACGAGTATGTGAAATTCACCAAACTTGGCAATCCACATATAGCTGCAGGCACAATCCCACTCATCATGTTGTGAGCCAAGTTGAGCTGCTCCAATCGGGCGAGCCCCGCGATGCTGTAGGGTATAGGCCCTACAATATTGTTATTGCTCACATCCAACACCTTTAGTTTGTATAGTGACCCTACCTCTGAGGGCAAGCACCCTGACACATTGGTGTTCATGAGTAATAGCTCCTCTAGAGTGTTGGCCAATTTGGCTATGCTTGGGGGCAAGCACCCTCCAAGGTTGTTGTTGGCAAATACAATCACTGAAGCTTTGCTTCCTCCTAGATTCTGAGGAATCACACTTGTCAATCTGTTGTTGTTCACAAATATGGCGTCGAGTTCTTTGTCAAAGAGCTCAGAGGGCAAAGGGCCCTCGAACTCGTTGAATCGAATGTCAAGGAACTTGAGGGAAGGGAGGGAGAGGACAACTGAGGGAAAAGGGCCCACGAATCGGTTGTTGCTGAGGTCAAGCTCGAAGAGGAGTGTGAGATTGGAGATTGTGTGAGGGATGATCCCACAGAAGCGGTTGGAGTTGATGTGGAGGAGCGCGAGGTCAGTGAGGAGGCCTAGTGCACCAGGGAGGTACCCGGCTATGTCAGCGTGGTTTAGGTCAATGCCAGCAACGACTTGGAGGTCAGGGTCGTGGAGAGAGGCCGTGCAGTACACGCCATTGTAGCTACAGACCGAAGGGCCGACCCAGTTGGAAGTGAAATTGGTAGGATCAGAGTACATCACTTCCTTCCATGCTTGCAGCGCAACGTACGCTTGCTGGAGGCTCGGGTTTGTCTGATTATGGTGTTTTGCAGCAGTTTTGATGAGAAGAGAAGAGAAATGTAGGAGAAAGAAGAGAAAGGCCCGGGGTGGGAATGTAAGCGATGCCATTGATTGATTTTTGCTTGTGAGGTGAGGTTTGAGGGTTTCGGGGTTGGGTCGTATAAGGAGAGGTCTTTGATTTTTCTGGTGAAAATGCAATGTTCATGGTCTCTTGTTTCATCATGAATTATTGTAGTTAAGGTTCAACAAGAAACATGTTTCCAACCATTATGGTGACAGTTAACCTTATTTAAACATTATTTTAAGGTTCAACAAGAATATCCCAGATTTATATGTTCTCTTATTTTCTGTTGCTTATACTTCACATTGTTTATAATGCTGTCAACTTTGAAATGAGGCACTAGATCATTAAGGAGCTTAGGTCTGAGGTGGACAGTCTGGGTTCCTTGAAGCTCAAGGGATAAGATTCTGTCATTGATATAATTTTTTATGCTACAAAATCATAGCTGTTGTCTGGTTAAGATCTATCTGGTAACACAGACACAGAATGCGACTTAAAATACACTTGACAAAGATGAAACATAACAATCAGAAATTATTTGAAGTATCGCATAACAATGGACTGTATCGGTATTGCCTCTAGAAAAATAAAAACAGTAATCCGATTGTGAGTCAGAAAGTGTTGCTTGACCAGAAAGATATTTTGACAGCTCCGAGATTCGAGCAAATCAGCTTACAAGAGAGAATTATGTACATATGTGTGTTACAGACTACAAATACAGCAACTCTCCTTGCACTACACTGGCGTGACTTCAGATGAAGTTTTTTAGGCGCTCTGTCTAGGCAAAGATGCTCGTTGTTTAAGCAGCAACTGCTTTAACTCCCTTATAAATTGAGGCTTGGAGCACAAGTACTCCTCGAATGATTCCCTTAAGCTCTGTAGCAATTTCTTGCTGTCGCAATTGACAGTGTCAACGTTCAGCAGCAGGATGAACAGTTCCTTCCACAGACTATTCCAGTACCTGCAGACAATAAGTCAATTTCACATTTGGGAGAGTTGAGGATTGTACTATAAACTTAGGGAAGACCCTAAAAGAGATACACTGATATGTATGGAGAAACATCAGAGATACATACCGTTTAAAAGGTAATTTGGGCAGATAGAAAAAGTCACCGTCGTGCGCTTTCTTTTCAATCTCCATATAGGTATTGTGCAGCATCAGATGAACAACAACACAAAGACCATACGTGTCAACCTAAAATGAGGACACATAACATTGCAAAGTCAGGTTGATAACTCTCATAAGTAACAACTGCATCTCAACGAGCTAAATGAGTTAATTGGAGACGGGCCTGAAATGTCCAAGGCTTTTTCTGCTGCATCTCCACACAACGAAAACCAGAAGTCCGACAGTCTCCCTTAAATGCTGTGTTATTAGGAAAAAGATGCAGATCAATGCCCCTCCCCCAGTCAACAAGGCAAAGACCCTACATGGTAATACTCACAATGTTATGTATCTGTGAACACAGCCAAAACCTTTAAAGCCACAATGCAACTAGGACTAACCTGGTCACGCCACGAGCCACCCCGCTCGTGGAATTCTTCTTCCATAAGGTCATTTCTGCCAAAAGTTAGGTAAGTGATATTTGAGTAGAATGACAAAAAAGATTCAGCAAAGAGATGTAGCAAATAAAATTAAAATATGTGAATTAGTTCCACCAGGAATCTTTCCAAAGTTATGTTGTATTTGCTTCTCCCGAGGGTTGGTCAAGTAGTAAAATTATAGTATTGTATTTTATAGTACATAATTATGGATTAGTTTATTCTTTCGTGTGGGTATTCCTTAACAGCAGTAGGATTGAGTTTAATAATAATAAAGTTGAAATATGGCAAAAAATATTCTATATTTGTGGCTTGTCTTAAACCAGAGAGAATAAATCATCCAAGTAAAATGGCCAGAGAGAAAGTCCGTCTATGTGCTTTTGATTAGTTTTTTATCAGCAATTGTATGTGCCAGTGCTTTTGATTAGTTGAGATTTTTGCGTCGAATGCCGAGTTAAGGAAAACAACGATACCAATATATAATATTTTTCAGTTGCAAAACTCAACAAGCTAAATGACTAAGTCGGAGGATAAAGAATGAATATTCAATCCAACATTCTAATTTCTAACTGATATACAACAGACTAAATGTTAAATAATATTAATACGTAACAAAGCAACAGTGGGAAATGATTATTTACCTAGCATAGCGCATAAGCAGGTTATCAGGCTTGAAATCGCCGTGAATAATACCAACACTATGCAATCTTTCCAGCATGTAGAGCATCTCTATAGTATAATACATGCATAGCAATTCATCCATAGACTTTCCGGAAACCGCATAAGAGTTAATTGCATCCTGCACCAGGTTTTCAGACAAGCTGTAGTGTTTGAGTGAATGACACCAATGTGGATGGAATTGCAGAATGTGCTAATTGATACAACCAACCTGAAGTGTCCCATGTGCTAGATAATCGCATACGAGTATGCTACAATCTGAATAGAGCTGCATTCTTTGAGCAGAACCAAAGCTTGCTCTCTGATATTATGAGAGTAAAATTAAGTAGCATGACCATATCCAAAAACAAGAATACAAAACAGAACTAGAATAAACCATACTTCCTTTTCTGGGATGCGTTGATCAAGTTGACGATACATATAGAACTCCCAAGGAAAAGCAGGCTTTTGTATCTGTTAGAGATTTCAAAGACTATGAAACTGTGCTAAAGATGTTGGTCATCAATATGTATTCACAAATGGGAAGAAGGCACCAACTACCTTTATTGCAACAACATCGTCAAAATTACCATTGACAAAGGCTTTAAAAACTTGAGCAAAACCACCCTGTCCAGCAGAACCTTTGATATGGTACTTAATTCCACCTTGTATGAGAAACAAAGTTATAGGAGATTGTTGATTCATAAAAAACACTGTAGACAGAGGCGCATGAGGCACCCTTCAACCAGTGTGGGGTCTGAGGGGTCGTTCTGTACAATTTTGTAAAATACATGCATAAAATATAGTTATCTCAATAGACAAGCAATATATTATGGTAAGAGTACAATGACTTGGATCATGCATAGCATTAGACGGATGCCTTTAATTACTTTGAACAGGTTCAATCAGGGTTCAGGTAAATGATTTATACCTATTTCCTTTGTAACGCACATCAATCATTTTAACTAAAACCCAAGAACCAGATTAATGCAGCATCAAAGGGGTTTGAGCCAAATCAAAAAGCAATTCACAAGTGTACAAGGATTAAGTCATGCATTATTATGTCTTTTCTTATCACTTATTTCCACCTCAGTTTGAGCCCTTTTTTTATTTCTCTACTGAACTCTCTCACGTTTCCTCATAGTATCAATACTTATAGGGTGCATACAAGTTGGAGCCTTTAACGAGCAACTTGAGCTCAAGCCACAAGCCGAATGCAAAGTAACAGTTTAAGTAATACTACCCTATCAAACATTTATTCTTTCACCTCTTAGTTCAACTTGTTTACACCTTTACTCACATTTAAAAAATTGAAATATCACAGCATACTTCATCGAGTTTCCTAATCTATGTTTATCACAGATATACAAACACGGTGGCTTTAATTGAAAAGAAACACAACAATGAATTAGAAAATATGAGAGTACAGAATATACAAAGACAATACCAATTTCAACAGGTTTATTCTTTAGAGAAGTCAATGCTACTTTTCCTGGGTAAGGTTTTGAGCTTTGACGGAACCCCTGAAAAGTGCAAGCATTGAACAAATTATAATCCTGAATCAATCAAAACTCTTGAAAATATAAAAACATAATTATCCTCACATCATATCTCAAAATGTCAGGCTTTATCCTATTCAAAAGATCATTAACGGTGGAAATTGACCATGGATCAATACAGCTTTTTCCAAAATGTAGGGATTCATCATCATCAGTCTGCAATAGATAACATGAACAGATTAATAGAAGGGCAAAATAAAAGATAGGTGTAAGTGAAGAGACAGTTTTTATCATAGGAATTTCTTCTAACAGTATATCAAAATTTAGTACAACTGTAGTTGGGTAGAGCATCCATAAAAGACTAACGAGCAAAGACAAAGGGGAAAAAGATGATGAGTGCCAATACATTCTCATTACTTTATGATGGTTAAAGATTGTGACGCCGCAGTGAGGTAGATTTTCCATAGAAACTATGTTTCATAAAATAGGTTTGGAAGCTATTGGGCATGCTAATAAACCAAAGCACAGATACAAGATTTTTTACCACAGACAACACCGTAAAGCTAAGAACTAGACGTAAAGAGCACCAAGGCCTTTAAAATGAAGTTACTGATGTGGGCCATTTGTGTCCCGTTCCGAATTCAGATACCTCCCTCTTAGCGCGCTTTTCACCTCGTTTCGGTTTTTTAGAGCCAATATTTTGATATTTTTGATCCTTGGTGTGTTTTCGGTATTT
>JAYMTP010002693.1:0-18941 GCA_036897365.1 Geranium brycei
GATATAGATCGAGACACATTTAATATATTACTACAACACACTAGTAATATAATGCCGTTTTAATTATTCCAAAGATGATAAAACATTACAATGTAGATGACTTATTACATTGGGCTAAGGCACAACTCTAACAACCGGACCCTCTGATTCCTAATTTATGGGAACCCGGCCCCTGAACCTTGATGTGAGAGACTATTTGATTATCATCATGACTCTCTCATTCTACCCTATTGAAACCGGTTAATTCTCAATCTTTAATTTAGTCGATTTATGAGCCGAATTAGACGATTTTGAACCCGATTTATAGACAAAAACTTTGAATTTATAAGAGAAAATTGCAAAAACGTGCCCAATTATATGACACTTTTGCAAAAGAGTGATATGTTGTTTGTTGATGGCAAAAAGTTAGTGTGTTGTTTGCATTTTTTGCAAAACGTGTGTTTTTATACAAATGACGAAATTCATGAAATTAAGAATTAGGATAATATTACTAAAAAATTAAATTTTAAAATTTGATCAAACAAACTTTGGTCAGAAGATAAAAATTAGAAAAACTTTTAAAATATTTATTCTCTTAAAAGATAAATTTTAGTTTTTCATCATTTTTATAAAAATATACACATTTTGCAAAAAAAATGCAAACAACACAACTCATTTTTTGCCATTAACAAATAACACAACACTTTTTTGCAAAAATGATATAATAAGACACATTTTTGTAATTTTCAAATCGATCTGATTGTTACCGATTAACTGTTGGTTCTTAGTTTTAAAAATTATAATTAAATCAGAATTGAATAATTCTCTTAAATTCATAATTGAAATTGAGCATTAACCACCATTTTGGATTTTGTGATTTCGGGTCCAAAATACCCACCCATATATGTCATTGGTCTACCGTGAAACGATGTCGTTTAGAATCCGCTAATCCAATACCCAACCGAAACCGGTTTACCGTTCCGTTTTGTGCCATCTCTGTCTGTTCCATTTCCCGCGATGTTCTCTCCCCCCAAACAAAATTGTCATCTTCATCTTCCTGGCGATCACTGTAACACTCTCTCGATTTTGTCTCGCGACCCATGCCGAATCCCACCGCCAGCGCCGCAACGGACGTCCCGTCGTCGTCCTCCTCCACGCCGCAGTCCGCCAGGGGCAAACTCCGGAAGATGCGCCCCATCCCTATTCGTCGGGGATGGAGCAAAGAACCCGCGGCCGCAGAGGACGACGGAGAAACCACCGACGACGACGACGAGGCGGAGGAAGATCGGAATGACGACGACGCGCCTTTGATCATTGTGTCTCCTGTAGGGTTAAATCATATCAAGACGAGATCCATCTCTTCGCCGCTCCGCTTCTCCTCGGCCTCTCTCACGTCTCCGTCTATCGAGAATAGTTTCGTCAGTAAGGGTTCGGTTGAGGCCAAGACCAAATGTGGTGTCTCCGTTAACCCCCCTGCCTTCACGGACCAAGGTGTTGATTTCATTTTTTAGTGCATTGTTCATTTTCAATTGATTTGATTTCGGTATGTTTTGGTAGAATTATTGTGATCCCCTACAGTGATGTTGCATTATGTATAATAGGGAAAAAGGCTTCATGGAGTCAATCTAAATCATTAAGGGCTCCTTCTCCTTTAAATCCAAGCTTAGAGGTCAGTAAATTGTTCATAATTTGCATTTCCAATTTATTAAAAATGAATTCTGCGTGCTCGTCTTGCTGGAATTGTTTCTAGTAGCAGGAGAAAGGTATCTTGGTGGCATGTTAATAATAATGTTTCATGCAGGTTACTCAAGCAGCTTTTGCCAAGGAATTGCATTCCCCTCGTTTCCAGGCCATCCTTAGGCTCACCAGTCGCAAGAAGAAAAATGCAGATATCAAAAGTTTCTCTCACGATCTCAATTCTAGAGGAGTTAATCCTTTGCCGGTTTGGAAGTCTCGTGCATTTGGACACATGGAGGTTTGATGCATTGCTTCTATCTACTGGAGTACTTTAGGTTCACTTAATATATTTTAATGCAATTTACATGTGTGTTAATATCTCAGGAGATCATGGTCACAATCAGGGCAAAATTTGACAGGCTGAAGGAAGATGTTAATTCCGACTTGAATGTTTTTGGCACAGAATTGGTGGACATACTTCAAAAGTCTTCAAGGACTCACCCTGAATGGAAAGAGAGTTTGGAGGATTTGTTGCTTATAGCACGAAAATGTTCAAAGATGTCACCTGCTGAGTTTTGGGTTAACTGTGAATCCATTGTTCAGAGTCTGGATGACCGGCGCCAAGAGTTACCCTTGGGGACGCTTAAACAAGCCCACACACGCCTTCTGTTTATCCTGACAAGATGCACCCGGCTTGTGCAGTTCCAAAAAGAAAATGGTTTTCAAGAAGAGGACATTCTTGGTCTTAACAAACTGAGTGACATTCGAGCTTATCAAGACCAACTTAGAGGAAGCGAACAGCACGACTTTAATGGATTACAGGGGGAGAGTGTAGTGAGTGGTAAGCAAATCAAGACTACATATGGGCAAGAACAAGGTCACAGGACCGTTGAACACGATCCAGCAGAACATCATGTGGATGGTGCGGAGGTTGGTACAGCCAAAAGTGGTAACTCAACATCAAGCAGCTATAGAATGACCTCTTGGAAGAGACTCCCATCTGCTGTCAAGAAGAATGGAAAAGGCTCTGATGCTATTGATACATCCTCCAAATCTGAATTAGATTGTTTGCAAGGTAAAGATGGAACAAAAACTGGAGATATTGATGGTATAGAAATTTTGGATTCTCCAACATGTCATCCTGAACATCCCGAGGCTTCGTCAAGGCTACGTAAAGTTTCTTGGGGATTAGCATATGAGAATTCAATGATTTGCCGTATTTGTGAGGTTGAGATACCAACTGTCCATGTAGAGGAACACTCTCAAATATGTACAATTGCTGATAGGTGTGACTTAAAAGGTTTAACGGTAAATGAACGGCTTGAAAGAGTTGCAGAAACTCTGGAGAAGATACTGGAATCATGGACTACAAGAGGTACACCAAAAAGTACATATACCCCAGGCGGAAGTCCTGAGGTGTCCTTAGTGTCTCCATCAAGGATACATGAAGAGTTAGGTGATTTCTCACCTAAAGGAAATAGGCTTTCTCACCACTGCTCTGCTGACATGCTCGATTGTGTTCCTGATCCTGATAATGCTTTTGTCATGGATGATCTGAATATGTTACCGGATGTGTCTTATGAAAGAAATTCCAATATCATGCCTGATGCAAGGGCCTCATCAGCAGGAAGTGTGACACCGCGATCACCACTATTAACACCACGAACTAGTCAGATCGAACTACTTATGAATGGACGTAGGATAATATGGGAACTTGAGGATTATCAGCAGGTATTCAATTGTCTTACACTCATGCATGTTGCGGCTTATTATGGATCGCGTGCCAAGATAATGATTGTCAAATATTTGTATAGTTTGTTTATACATGAAACCCCACAGTACTTGCAAATTTTAGCTAGCAGATTACTTTCAATTTGGACATTTTAATTTGACTCTCGTTGCAGAAAGTAATATTTTGATCTCAAAAAATCAAGTCTCCACACCCTTAATTATTCTTAAAATCACCCAAACTCCATTGTTTATGGAGATGAATATGTTGCGAGTGGGTAGTGAATCATATGAATGCCGTGATTCAACCGATTCACTTCTGATGGTAACACATCTGGGTCATTATAAATCAATAGTGTTTGATTCTTTTTTCGTTCTTTTCTTAGATTGTGGCTGGAATCATCTCCATCAGGTCTGAGAAAATACAGTATCTAAGATGGCAACTTGGCCCCAAATTGATTGAGGTTGCACCAGACCTTTACTGGTTTAGTCAAACCCCATCCAATTTTTTTTATTTGTGCTAGGTAGCTTAAACGTTTTTAATTAGACGATATTGATGAAGCTGGTAACAAATCTGAGGAAGCGGAAGTAATGATTTTGCCCTTTTCTCGTTGCCCTCTCAAATGCTAGAATCAAAAGTAATTTCCATCACCAAAAGATGCTCTATGGTTATTATTCTACTCTTGTTTTCTTGGTGAATAACTTAGTTTTTTTGTCATACAAATTTTCTTCTAGATATCTTGCCTGAAACAGCATAACTTTCATCCTAAGAAGAAAGAATGAAGGTTTACATGAAGGCTGACCATTATTGACGTAAAGTTTGAGTCATGTACATTGCAACATGATTTCTAGGATAACTATCTGTATTCTTAATAATTCCTGCCTGGATTTTAGAACCAGCATGTTACTAACTATTCGTCTTAAGTTCTGCATTACCTCTTAACATAAATATGGCTATACGCAAACTGAAAGAGGGTTATACAAGCTTGTTTTCTTCTGAGCAACCCATTTCTTTTT
Organism: Geranium brycei; assembly: GCA_036897365.1. NCBI lineage: Eukaryota > Viridiplantae > Streptophyta > Magnoliopsida > Geraniales > Geraniaceae > Geranium > Geranium brycei. The sequence continues at coordinate 4,402 of JAYMTP010002693.1, forward strand.
TATGCAGCTATATCAGTGTACCTTTGCTCAAAGCTTCTAGTTTTATAGTCTGTTAGTGGTTTTTTCATGTGAAAAAGTTATTCAAATATATTTGGGCTCTCTTTTGGGTTATCTTTGCGTGAAAATTAGCGGATATGCATTTTTTATATCCCTATGCCCATTTTCTCGCCTTCACATTACCCCATTTCCATATTGCAGCATGGGAACCAAAATAAGGTTATGTTATGGAATGATTATGAAAATGAAGATAACTAGCTCCCATATTGCACACAAGTTAATGGTGATTATCATTCACATGCAAAAAACAAAGTCAAAAACTTCCTTATTCTTTTTGAGTGATGTTATGGTAAATGATGATTTTGTTTCCTCTGTTTCCATTTTTAACTTGAAGATCTTAGTGAAACTTGCTGAACTAGTAACTTAGATTGAAAATTCCATGGTACATTTCTTGGGTGTGATTTCCTTTTGCTAATTACATGACAGATAAACAAGCTACTGGATATTGTTCGTTCTGTGGCCAATGTAAACAACTGTGAGTACAGTACATTGGAGTATTTGATTGATCGCCTGGAAGACCTAAGATATTCTATCCAGGATAGGAAGGTTGATGCCCTTATTGTAGAGACTTTCGGAAGGCGTATAGAGAAACTATTGCAGTGAGTGGAGCTATCATGAACCTTTTCTTGTGGTCTTTGATATGCAAGTTTTTTATTTTGATAGATTTTCTTTAGCATTAATAACGTTTGCATTTGTCTTGTGGATAATAGCATTTCATTTATGTTTATTCCAAACTTTTTCCCTGTCTAATATAATCTACATTTATGCCATTGCCAGGGAGAAATATGTACACCTGTGTGGGCAGATAGAAGATGAAAAGGTAGACTCATCAAATGTCATGGCTGATGAAGAGAGTTCAGTGGAAGAGGATTCTATTCGCAGTCGGGCAAGCCCTATCAATCCAAGTTCGAAGGATAGAACATCAATAGAGGATTTTGAAATAATCAAACCAATAAGCAGAGGGGCATATGGACGCGTTTTCCTGGCCAGAAAAAGAGCAACCGGCGATTTGTTTGCTATCAAGGTCAGCATGCATATTAGTCATACTGCTATGATAAGGTTGACTCATCTCTTCAGTTCTTTGTTTGTATCTTATTTATCATAGCCTAGACTACAAGAGAAATAGATTCAAGCTATAAGTAGCTGCTGCATTCCATTTGCCAGAATCCCATCTATATCAGCAAATACGGTTTACCATCACTACAATGGGTTCTGGAAGGGGTCCATTCCAGTATTTTGTTTAGCAGTTCCTCAGTTTTCCCTTGATATTGCATGTATGCTGACATGTGGTTTGTTTATGCAGTCCAACATATTGATTGAATAAGGACTGTACGTGGATGCCACTAATATTGTAATACTTACGCAGGTTCTAAAAAAGGCTGATATGATCCGTAAGAATGCAGTTGAAAGTATTTTGGCTGAGCGCAACATCCTGATATCTGTTCGCAATCCTTTTGTGGTGAGCAAGTATCCCACTATAGAACCTTTGCCAAGGTTGTATTGTGTGTAGAATATTTATCTAATGTATAATCTGTTGTGAGCAGGTCCGGTTTTTCTACTCCTTCACTTGCAGGGAAAATCTCTATCTGGTTATGGAATACTTAAATGGTGGAGATCTTTATTCTTTGCTGAGAAATCTAGGCTGCCTAGATGATGACATGGCCCGCATATATATTGCAGAAATTGTAAGAACATATCATTGGTTTTCTTAGATTTGCCTGATTAGGAGGCATGCCTTAAAGGTTTTCAAAAATGTTACAAATAATTTGTTCTATATTTCTCAGGTTCTTGCTCTTGAGTATTTGCACTCCTTAAATGTTATTCATAGAGATTTAAAGCCAGACAACTTGTTGATTGGTCAAGATGGGCATATCAAGGTCAATGTTTTTCAACTTCAACCATTCGTTGTCTGTACTGTCTTTGAGTTTCTATATTGCAAGAAAGTCTGATGATTTATTTATTTTATTTTATTTTCCATAGATTTAAATTACGTTCTTTCCCTTCTTGATGAGATGGGGGAGGGGTGTGCAATCTTAACGATTCTTTAACAAATATTTTTATAGTCGCTTATTTTTTCTTAAGTTGTCTGAAATCCATGTCATTAAGTTGTGTGGACAAGACATGGAATTTTAAGTAGTAAATAAAAGATAAAAGAAAGAAAATAAAGTAAAGTGTGACAGAAAATAGGAGGGGGTGAGTTATAAATACAGTGAGTACTCAAGGAAGTATTTCCTTTGATGCACCTTTGTAAATCAATTGGGTGGATAATAAACTTGAGTAGGAGTAGGAATTGCATGTATGATAAGTACATTTTGAACCCACGCTTGCTTGGCCAATTGGTTAAGCACTTGAACTTGGGTCCTAAAGTCTTGAGTTCGAGTCACGCTGCGGTATCTCGCCTGTATCTCCAACTTCTGTTGGACCTCTCTCAACTTCTATTGGGTCTCTCTCTCTCTGCGGGAGTCAAGTGGCAATATTGGGCCCCCTTCTACATAAGGGTGTGTCTTGAGCCCATTATTGATACAATAATCTTAAGAACTCTAAAGAATCACAAGTTTGGTGCTATCTTGTTTCATCATAGCATAGTCGAGCCCAAATCTTGATACAATTTGCCGATCAAAAAAAAAAGATAAGTACATTTTAAAATTGAAGGATTAGTGAAATCAGGACTGTTAATATTTTGTTGACGAGTAGGAGTAGGATATTGCTTATTTGACATTTCAAATAACAGCCCTGTTGTCTTGGCTCATTTTATCCCATGATAAACTTTTTGTACGTATGAAGTTTGAGGATACAAGTATAGTGTATGAATATGAAAGATCAAAGGTTCTTGTCTTTGTATCAAGGTGAGGAGCAATATTCTTTTAAATATTCCAGAGGTACTTAAAAAGTATTAACCAATATATGGTCTTTGACATTTGCACTATTTGGATAGCTCATGTTTTATTATATATATGTTGTCTTTCAACTATCGGTGATGAAATATTTTCCTTTTTGCTAAAAAAATCAGAAATTGAGCAGATGTACAATTTTACTATATATATGCTAGCATTCATTAAGCTTATCAGTGATCGTTTCCATGGTTAGTGTAAACAATTTGTACATAGTCACAGACTGAGGTGTACGGGCGTGCAGTAGTTTGTTTGTGGACTGCATTTTCGCAAACTTTAAGGATTGAAGGCTGGGCCGGTTTGGACCAAAAATTGAAAAACATGTATTTCAAAAATGGGTTTCGGTTTTGAGAAATTTTGATAGTTCTTACTTGTCACATGCTCTTAAGTTCAATAATTATTAAAATAAACATGACAAACTCAAAAATAGTACAAAGAAGTTTAAGTTGGGTTTGACTAATCTATGTAGAAATATAAATTAACATATTTATATTAAGCAGATCTTTATTTTTAATCGTAAATTTGCTTATCAAAAAAAAGATCAGACTTATTGTGGACCATGCCGGTCTGGTTCAGTCCAGACTGAAAGTAGCACACCCTGACTGATGTGGCATATGTAGATTGGTGTAAATTTGGGGCTGGGTATGCATTAGTAACACGTGGAAGATTATGTTACTTGTCATATCTCACAAACCTACAATCCCTTTTGTCACAGTTGACAGATTTTGGACTCTCAAAGGTTGGTCTTATCGACAGCACTGATGACTTCTCGAGTCCAGCCGACTGCAGTACTGCGTTCTTAGGTGACGAAGAACAAAAATCTCAAAATGCAATGAAAAGGGAACAGCAGCGAAATCATTCAGTTGTTGGTACCCCAGATTATTTGGCACCTGAGATACTTCTGGGCATGGGACATGGTTAGAACAATTTTGATGGGATACCGTGTATCTTGTGAACAATGAGGTTTCTTTTACCTCTCTGTTCCTTTTCATCTTGAATGTTTGATCTATATATGTTGTTCTCCTTGCAGGTGCAACTGCGGATTGGTGGTCTGTGGGTGTTATTCTTTATGAGTTGCTTGTAGGTATTCCACCATTCAATGCGGATCATCCTCAGGTAAGCCATCTGATGTAACAATCACTGGACTTTGAAATGCCGCTACAAGTAGATCACTGATATCTATTTACATCACCAACAAATGATATGTAGCTCATTATGCATCCTGGATCTAGACAATAAAAATTTCAGATGGAATTGAAGACTGAATTTGCTTTGTGGTCATAGATTATATTTAGTATTAATTTGTGCAATATGCATGTGTGTGCATATGCTACTCATACTTACATAATTCAAATATCAAGAATATCAAACTCACCTAGTGTTAAGCATTCGTTTGTCGCCTGTTTGTAAGGTCAACATTTGATGGCATCAGTTGTGTTTGTCGGATTATAGTTGGTATTAACAATATTCCCAACTTGGGAATTGATTCTCATTTTTAATATAATCGTTTTATTGAAATACAAATGTCTGAGCCTAAGTATGGGAATAAAATACATGCTATTCATCCAAAATAATAATAAAAAATATATGATCATATAGTATTTTCTGATTTTATTTTAAAGTCATTTGGATGTAATTTACACAAATATGTTAATTTCTCATTCTCCAAATTCTCCTTCCAAATCGTTTGTCCTTATTCCTTAGGGCATGACATAAAATATTTCAAGGAAGAATTCTTGAGCTCACAGAGTACTTGAACCATCATCTTATCTCTGGCATAGTTTATGAAGACTATAACGTTTTTTTTTATCAGCAATAAAATTTTATAAAAGACTAGAAATAACTGTACAAGAGAAAGGGGAGAAAAAAACCCCGAAAAAAGAGAAAGACTGAAACAAAAAAGTCTAACTCGCAAGAGAGTCCAAAACCGCCCTCGGGTTTGCACACCAAGTCGGAAGCGCACGTTCCCCCGTCCAATCCTGAATCCCGCATCAAGGTGTATGAGCGCATCTGCAACGATCTGAGCACGTCCACCGGCGTCTTCGCTGCCCCCTAAAGATCCATCCGTTTCTGGTAACCCAGATGTACCAGAGTCTTATAGTCACCAATCTGCTCCAAGCTTTCCTAACTCTCCACTCCGAGACTCTTGAACTCCAACTTATGAATAGCTCGTGAACCATCTGGGAACTGATGTACGACACTCCCCACCACCTGTGAACTCCTCCTTCCAACCACAAAGCGTACAGAGCCGGTGCCCAATCGGGATTACCCCTCTGAAGGTCAAACGTTCTCTCGTAGGCAACCCGTCCTGGAGCACTAGCCACCCAAAACTCCTGAAGTTCGGCGGCACTGGCATACCCCAAAGTTTAGAGGCCCAGTCTACCGGATCTACTGAACATCCTCAGTGAGCATGGCGAACCCCCTCCTCGCCGAATAGCCCCTCCTGTCATGTGCCCAGTAAATAGAGTCATGTATGTCCTCTATCGGTCTGTGCGTGTCTAGAACAGTCAGCATCTCTGCGAACTCTTCGGCCGACCTCGATGTCAAAACACCAAAATTGGGAATCGACCACCCACCCATCACCCATGCCTGGCCGACTGTGTGACCCGGATTCCTCACACACCTGTAAAGCCTCTGGAACCTAGTCCTAAGGCAGAAGTCCCATAACCAACAGTCATCTCAGAATCTGATCTATCTGTCGTTGCCAAGCCTCCACGTACACAACCGGGTCCCCACACCATGGGGAAAGCTGGATGAGTCACCAACCCCAGGGTGTTATGCAGTGCCCTCGAACCCGACTGACCCGAAAAGTGGAGAGTGGAAAGATCTCAACGAGTCCTGTCCCACCCGTACTTCTCGTACACATTCCTCCTCCTTAAAGGATTCGAATGTGTTTCAATCTTTCTAGTACTCAACCATGATTCCAATTTCTTATATATGCTCCAACAATTTGGCATGCTTCGTAGTGCGGCTTATGTATTCTATCTTCACACGCCCAAAGGATGTCTTTATCTAGTGGTTTATGTCGATGATATAGTCATTACAAGTGATAATGAAGAGGGGATCCGTAGATTAAAAGAGCATCTATTTCAATATTTTCAAACTAAAGATTTGGGTCCGCTCAAGTATTTTTTGGAGATAGAAGTCGCACAAGCAAGTAATGCGATTGTTATTTGTCAGCGAAAATACGCTTTAGATATCCTTGAGGAAACAAAGATGCTTGACTGTCGACTATGTGATACTCCTATGGATCCGAATTCCAAACTTCTTCCAAGACAGGGGGAGCCTTTAGAAGAATCTGGAAGATATACTTGTTGGAAAACTTAATTATCTTACGATCACTCGACCAGACATCTCTTCTGCTGTGAGTGTGGTAAGTCAGTTTCTTCACTCTCCATGTAATAGTCATTGGGATGCAGTGGTGCGTATCTTGAGGTATATCAGGGGATCCCCAGGACAAGGGTTGATTTATGAAGACAAAGTACATACAGAGAATACTGCATACTCAGATGCAGATTGGGCAGGATCTCCTACAGATAGACGGTTTACCTCGGGTTATTGCGTATTGATAGGTGGTAATCTAATATCTTGGAAGAGTAAAAAGCAAGTTGTGGTTGCAAGATCTAGTGCAGAAGCTGAATACTGAGTTATGGCTTTGGCAACATGTGAGCTCATCTGGTTAAGACAGCTACTTGAAGAACTCAAAATTGCAAAAGTTACCCCGATGAAACTAATATGTGACAATCAAACAGCATTGCACATTGCGTCCAATCCGGTGTTTCATGAAATGACCAAATATATAGAAATTGATTGTCACTTTATTAGAGAGAAGATTATGTCAGGATGCATCACAACCAGTTTTGTCAACTCTAGTGATCAGCTGGCAGATGTCTTCACAAAATCCTTGCGAGGACCCCGCATAAATTATATTTGTAACAAGCTTGGTGCATATGATTTGTATGCTCCAGCTTAAAGGGGAGCGTTAGAATAATTATAGTTAGAATTTAGTTAGGTTTCCTAATTCTAGTTAGTTTCCTATTATTCCCTATATAAAGGAATTTCCTATTGTAATTAAAGTTAAGTTATTCATAATAATACCAATATATTTTGGGATTCAACATTCATGATAGATTTGTTTATAGCGTTTGGTTATGGGTGTTACTGAATTGCAGAAAATATTTGACAATATAATGAACAGAGATATACCATGGCCCAAGGTACCAGATGAGCTGAGTTATGAAGCATATGATTTGATTGACAAGTAAGATTTTTGAAGAGAGATCTATATATCTTCTTGACGTAGAATGTATATGCCATTGTGAATAACATGTGTAACCTCATTCTCTGTGGTGATTTTCTATTTGAATTAAACTTGTGATAAATGGATTAATAAGTTCAGGATTTTCGAGTTTCTTTTTCATTTATTTTCCCCTTTTCTAGTTCTTTTCACTGCCATTCATTTGTGCTGGCATTAGTTGCCTGGATAGCCAAAATCAGTCTGGCAAGATGTTGAATTTCATGTTATTTATGATATCCCATGGAGTGAATATTATGACGAAAATACAGTGTTTCCTACAGTTATTGTAATATTACTGCTGCCACTGAGCCCTAAACCATCTCAGTCAAACCTTTTATTTTATATATTGTATTTGCATGCTAATGCTTGCTGGTAATTTAGTAACAAAAGAATTATTGCCTGCTAGCATAAAATCTTGAACATTAGGAAACGATACTTGATATCATATATTTTCGTAGATTGCTTCTTGTGGAAATATCTGCCACCATGTCTGGTTATCTCTTTTTTATCTGCATTTCAGATTATTGAATCCAAATCCTGTTCAAAGGCTAGGAGCAACAGGAGCCAGAGAGGTAATTCTTGGTCAGTATAGATAAGATACTACTAATTACTCCATGATAAAAACTAAGCAGAACTATAAACAATTTGATAGGTGAAGGAACATTATTTTTTTAGAAACATTAACTGGGACACACTTGCAAGGCAGAAGGTATTTCTTCCTTACCCTTTTCATTTACATGCAGCTTTTAACATAGTTGAACAAAAATTGCAGGATTGTACAATTTTATTATGTCTGCAGGCTATGTTCATACCATCAGCAGAACCAAATGACACTAGTTATTTTATGAGTCGATATGTATGGAGTCCAGAAGATGACCAGGTTCACGGAGGGAGTGACTTCGATGAGTTTACTGACACAGGCAGTGCGTCATGCAGCAGTGGTTCATATGGCAACATGCAGGATGAAGAAGTATATAAATGCGCTTTATATCTATCCATCTTTGTGTACATGGCTGTTGATATATGAGGCCATCACCTTAATTTGATATCAGTTATCAGATGGCAGATATAAGTGTTTGACCTACTTGAGCCCATTATTGATACATCAATCTAAGGACTCTTAGGAATCATAAGTTCGGTGTTAGTCTTGCTTCATCATAGCATAGTCAAGCCCGAATCTTGTTACACAACTTGCTGATAAAAAAAGTGTTTGACCTATATTTCTAAGCTTTTAATTCTGATGTGACTTGTTTTGGTCCTTAACACATAGACTATCTATAGACGACAAACAATAAGGGAATTTATATTTGAATCTTGTTGTTTTGGAAACATTATTATGATTACAGATCTTGTAGTGTATAGCTGCAGGTTCTTATGTTTATTTTGAATGCATGTTGAATTTATTTGCATTTGCTGTAAATATGCCTCCAACCTATTCCTAATTTACTTAACAGTTTTATGTGTCCAGTTTCATTCAATAACCTGATCTTATATGCCATGATACAGGGGGATGAATGCTGTAGTTTGGCAGATTTTAATGCTCAAACCCCAACCCTTACCGTGAAGTATTCGTTTAGTAATTTTTCATTTAAGGTATGACTAGCTTCACCTAGCTTCTTTCGCTTTTTTGGTAATTCCTTTCGCAATTATCATTTTATCTTGTAATGTTGCTTCTTAAGTGTGAACTGTTTTTATCAGCAAAAAAGAATAATATGAAAAGATAGAAATTTGGGGGTGTTGCGAGATTCGAACTCATGACCTCTCGCACCCAAAGCAAGAATCATACCACTAGACCAAACACCCTCAAGTACTTCTTAAGTGTGAACTGTGCACTTGATATTTAGTCTAGTAATCATTTCTGTTGAGTTCTTCAACTTGCTTGGTGATTGAAGAACTTAAAGCTCATGGCTTGTTTGGGAACTAGGATTTCATTTGAAATACAAGTTTGAGTCAATCCCAGTGTTTTAATGCACAAGTAAATTGGATTTGTCGCAATTCGAACCTTGTTCAATTATGACGGAAATTATGCAATTCGAACCTTGCACAAGTAAATTAAGTTCAAAATAATTTTTATTTATTTATTTTAAATTTTTAATACAAGGGCATTTTCGTCATTTCACAAAAACTTAATATACTTTTTTTAAAAACCTAACGGAGAGGGGTTAAGTGAGACTTTTTGAAACTTAAGGGGCTCCAAAAATAGTGTTTAAACCTAAAGGGAGTTAAGTGAGAATCAGTTAAACTTAGGGGGAGGTAAGTGAGCTTTTCCCTAAAATCAAACCCAAGTTTTCAGCACAGTTTTGCTGGGAATTTGAAATTTCAGTATTGCTCTTAAATTGCTCACTGGAACCTTATTTTAGTTATAGTTATGGTTAGAAATGGTTGTGCATGAAGTGCTATTACCAATTCTCTGGATAGCTTGTAGGAGTTACATATTATTTCCTTTATTGCTTCCTCCTAGTTCATATACCTTTACTTGTTAAAGTTGGATGTAAGTAATTTGGCAATACGAAACCTCACTAGTCAATATGTTTTATACATCTGTTGTTCACAGAACCTGTCCCAGCTGGCTACCATCAACTATGACATGGTTTTGAAGAGTGGCCAGAATTCACCAGATTCTTCCAAACCATAAATATCTTGATAAGTTAAGCACATGCTAATTAATATGTATACACCCATTACATATATAGGCATGTTCTTGCTACCTGCATACCCTGTGCTCTTATGCGCAATAACTGCCCAATACATGATCTTTGACGAAGGCAGAGTTCCACCTGAGATTGAGAATAAGAAAGACGCTCATCTTTAGGAAGCGTGATGAAAGTGGTTTTTAGTAGGGATCGGCTGTTCGAAGTGAAAATGGAACCTGGAGGCAATTTTACTTTTGGTTAGGTTTCAGCGTTTCATATCAGTAAGGGCACGTCATCCCCCACAGGTTTGGTGTAGTTTTTAATCTTCTTGTTCTCTTAGATGTACATAAATGCGCTTTTTCAATAGATGTTTCTCTTGGGTGTCATTCCCTTTGTATGAAACCAATTCTGTAAATAATGGTCGATTATATTAGTAGCCTAGGTTTTGATCCCCAAGGTGCCAATAATATGGTATGTACCGTTGTAATCGGATCTAATGATCATATAATATATCAGGTGAACCCTCCACCTATTATATTTATGGGTTTGAGTAAGTTGAATTACATTTTAACAAGTCATGCATATTGCATATTATAAGGTGGTACTGGTGGAGCAATACTCAAAATATTTAAGTGTACATACTTTCTATGATGGTCCCAAATTCTATTGCACTAACTATTTATTTGTGGTGTTTTATAATTCGAGCTGTTTAGGTATTCAAATATTTATATACCCAAGCAAGGACTACATTCACAGCTTTAGCTGATATCCCAGACAAATTTTGTTGAGCTTATTATTACATTCATTTGTACTCTTTACAAGGGACCCATTTTTACTCATAAAGAATATCGATTAAAACATTAATTTCCATGGGAATTTTGTATAAAAGGTAAAAGTTAATCATCTATACAACTATTTAGGGGTAATGGTCATATTTTATTTCAATTCATTTATAAAGTATAAAGTTGTTGCTTTGTAAAATCTACTTGGTGGAATTTAAGGTTGATAAATTGGCTAGTTGTGATGTTCACATCCCTAAGGTTATGGAGTTCGCTGAACTTAAGTAGGTTTGGTGTAAAGTAGAATTGTGCAACTCCAATACTCACTTAAAGCCAATAGGCTTTTCCATTCGAGGGAAATGATTATTATGGTTTATTTGTTTATATATTATTACTACTTTTATGATTATGTGATCTTAAACAAGAAGGATATGCTCTTGAGTGTAACATCATGATGAGATCATCTTTTTTTATCAATACTTTATTTTCTCTAATCTCTCTCCATCCCATTTGGGCTTGTCATTTTGAGAGAGAAAAAACAAATTAATTTATGTCATTAGATATAGTACGAAAAGATATTTGAAGTTTAATAGTTAAATACAAACATGGTGAAGGGTATCTTATGAAAATAGTGTGAATTTTCTGTGTATGGTTTTTTCCGTTTAGAATTTTTGTTCATATTCTTTATAATTGTCTAACATGCAAGAAAGAGGAATGATTGAAGTGTCCCACGTTTAAAAGATCTAAAAAAATTTATATTTTTTTTTGATTCACGTATGAATTGTTTTAATTTTATTTGATAAAAGTGGTGATATATCGTGTATTAGAGATGTAAATTGGATGTCAAGGTTTATAAGGTTACCTATTTAAAGTTTCTTATTTTGGATTAGTAGTGTATTTCCTTATTAGTTTGTGTATTCCCTTCTGACGATACAATCTCACGACTCTCTGGCGTCACTACCTCACAGCTGTCTCCGAAAATTGAGGAGAAAAAGTAACGACACGTGAAGTCATGACTCTTTATCTTGACTCTCCCTATCGTTACTCGAGTGCAAAACCCGAATTTTGCTGCAGAATTTTGCTGCAGCAAAATTCGGGAGTATTTAAGAGGGTGAGGGCATCAGATGTGTAGAGCACAAGCCTAAATTCATAATTTGAGAGTACACATTTAGATTGTAGAGAGAGAAGCTCTATGTTCGAGAGAGAGAAATGAAGATCTAAAGGCTTGGAGAGGAAGAAGAATGAGGTCAGACCAATCAATCTTGCTTGTAATAGCTTACTTTTGGTTTGTAAGTGAATCCAATCTTCAATTCAATCTTATATTTCAAGTTCTAAAACTTTTGACTGAAGTATTGTTCATATAATATTGTTGATTGTTGATGATAAGCAATTGATTGCTTTGGGATTTACTTTTTGTTTGAGCATTAGAGGATTAGTGATATTGTTAATCTAAATTGTTTGCTAGATAATTGGTGGGATTTCCAATTTAGGAATTGCTTGGATCTAATTGTTTTCGTGAAATTGAATTGAGATTTGGTGATTTGATTATAAGCATGATGGTTTTGATAACAGATTGCATGTTAGATTTGATCATGAGTAGCTAGATTTCATGGATTGTGATTTGAGTAAGAAGAGAATTGATTGAGAATGAAGTAGATTACATGAAATAGGTAATGGAATTGGAACTTGAGACTTGCACTATATATCTTAATGCTCCACCTCCCGGGTAGGCTTGGTGATGATTGAATTCTAGAAAGAGCGGCTTAGGAGGATTAGAGTAGTGGGGGCTTGGACTTACATCTTTGAGAGACAAGGTGGGTACGAGAGCGGTAGCCATAGGTGCCCAATGCCGAAAGCTATCTAATCCTGATTTCCTAAGACTAAGCACCTAAGTGAATTTGACCTAGAATTAGCAACTTTGGGACCAATAGTTGGTTAGGTCCTTAATCTACTCATCGAGTAGATTTTGGGTAAGAGACACATGAACTTGCCCCAAAACTAGTTTAAAATCCTCAATCTAAACTCATGTAATTCACCATAACTCATGACATTCCCCAATTACTTGAACTCCCAATCATTTTGTTTAATTGAGAAGCTTGTGACTGTATTCTTGTTGTTTGCTTCATACGATTGGATAATTGAATCTTTGTTAGCTTAATTTGGACATTTTAGAAAACAAAACTTTCCACTCTCATTTTCTCTCAAGCCCGAACAACTAGACATAGTAACACTAGCGTCTATTGGGTAGCTTTTCATGTGGGATCGATTTCGGGCCTTCATTGAAATCTCAATTATTATTATAGACAGGTACACTGTCGTTGCGCGTCGGTGAAGAGCCGACGTTGTCAAGAGGGCGATTGAGCTGAAGATGAATTCGCGGCCGTCGTCTTAGGTGAGCCATCACTACTCACCGCCGCTGTGGAGGGTCGGCAACGCGGCTTTTGGTGGTGATTTTTTCTCATGTTGCTGAATCGGGTTTGGAGAAATGCATCACAATTCTCCTATTTTTGTAGAAATTAAAATCAGCCATCAATCCAAACCCAAGAGATTAATGGGTAAGTAAAAAATGCATCGAAGTCTTACTTTTTAACATAAAGTAAGAAAAGAAGTCAAACACATTCGACCTACTGGTTCGTCTTCCTCCATGCTACCTATTCTATCGCCGGACTACTCGGGCGTGTTGGAAAATCACATCTCCATCGGCCTAGGAGGTGGTGGTCATCGATCTGGTCATGGGAGCTTGGGGTCAGGATTAGGGATTCAAATTGATTAGATTGAAATGAATTGAATTGATATGTTTAGTGTTTGATTGTTCAAATTGATTTGATCATTCGACGTACTGGTCTGCCTTCCTCCATGCTACCTTCTCTATCGTCGGACTATTCGGGCGTGTTGGAAAATAACACCTCCATCGGCCTAGGAGGTGGTGGTCATCGATCTGGTCGTGGGAGCTTGGGGTCACGATTGGGGATTCAAATTGATTAGATTTAATTGAATTGAATTGCTATGTTTAGTTTCTGATCGTTCAAATTGATTTGATCGTTGTTATAGTTCAAATTGAAAATTAGATTTGATTCAAATTGATTAGAGAGAGAGAGAGAGAGAGAGAGAGAGAGGAAAAATCGTCATATCATATAAAATGATTACAGAGTGTAGAATGGTGATAAAATGTTTGGTTTAGGTGACCTACAAAATTAAACAAAATTTTAGGTGTTCCTAGATAAAAACAGGTTTGACTAGGTATACTTACCTGCAATGATCCTTTCCCAATGTAACAGGATGTTCTCATTGTATTATGAACGACAACAATCATTAATGAAGCTTGAGACTAACAATATGGAACGTGATGCGTAATTGGAATCAAATTGTCCCTTTGAATTACATATCGTTACTTTGGTAGACAAACTCCTCATTGTTAGATATATTTTCTAATGTTGATACACTCAAGTTTCAAATTGTCATTTCTGTGCACCCGAATTGTCATTTTTCCATTATGTTATTAACAATGTCAAAAAGAAAAAAACTTATTTATTTATGATGTTTTTCCTAAATAAGAAAAATACCCCACGAGATGAATATAATTTTATTTCATGACGAAATGACTCAAACACCCTAGTTTTCATTTCAAATTTTTCAACAAATGTCATTATTACTCTAGCATATATCATCTCTTTTTCTGATAAACTATTCTGACGATATATGCTAGAGAGTTTCATTGGCGGGGAGAGTTCATTGTAGAGCTAGCATCGCCATCATGCTTGTCAAATATGCAATCTGAAGTAAGGATGGCTTTGTTGGATTTGTGCCCTAGCCCAACTTATACAAATCCAATTTAAATGTAAATGTTTATCATCTCGTGGAAATAAATAAAGCGGCATTTTAT
>JAYMTP010002694.1:0-18933 GCA_036897365.1 Geranium brycei
TATATTATAATATATTTTTTATATTATAATATATTTTTTGTTAAATAACTTTAATTAATTTTCTTAATAATTAATAATAAAATATTAGGGGTTAGGGTTGAAGGACAATTTTCTTTTTCATAAAAAATCTAACATAATTGGATTGAGTGTACTAAAGTGAAAATTTTAAATACTTAGAACACCACACAAGCTGAAATGATAGTTAAGTGTACTAAAGTGAAAATGACGAATACTTAGTCGTACTAAAGTGTCATTTTCCCTATATTTTTGCAAGTCATTATTGTGCACTACAATTTCTTTTTATCAACAATAAAATTTGTATTAAAAAGAGAACTAATTTTCCCAAGAAAAAAAAACTCAATGTTGAACAATACATGTTGAAGTAAAGGTCCATGCGAACATGAGCGGGAAAGGAAAAAAAGTTTCGAGCGCACACGAGCATGAGATAGAAAAATTAAGTCAATCCCACATGAAAATAATTGAAATTAAAATGGGTGTGTATAAAGGGAATAATCAAACTCAACTAATAAGCTTAAACTTTTAGTTGTGAAGCTCGACCCGATATGTACAACCTAGTTGTACTATACAAAATAAGCATGAAAAGAACTAAATATTTGGATTATGAGAATGAATTTTTAAAGCGAATGTTAGATTATATTGTTATTAGGGTTAAGGCTCATCAGGGTTAGCCTATTAATTAGAGTATCCTTATTATATTATGTATTAAGGTTTCCTTATTCTATAAGTATTGTGGTTTCCTATTTAGCTTAGTTTGAATCCTATATAAAGGGTCCTCCCTTATTGTATCTGAAATCAAGAATAACAAGAATAATATCAAAATTATTATGGTATCAGAGGAGGTTTAGTTCTTGGTTAAGGCTTCCGCTGAGTTCGAGTGGGTAGAGCAATCAAGAAATTGTTCGATATTTTTCATCAACGGTTCAATGTTCAAGAGGCAAAGGTGAAATTGTTCGATGTTCTTTGTCAAAAGTTCAATGTTCAAGAAGCAAAGTTTAGAAGAAAATTTTTTTACTGTTCATCGTCCCGAAGTACTGTTCACGCAAAAAAAAGAGAAGAAGAAAGAAAAGAAGAAAAAGAGAAGAAGAAAGAATGAATAGAAGAAGAGAAAAAAAAGTAGAATAATAGAAAAGAAGAAAGTTTAGTAGAATGGTAGAAAAGAAGAAAGTGTAGTAGTTGAAAAAAAGAAGAAGAAAGTTTAGTAGAAAAGAAGAAAAGAAAAAAAGTTTAGAAAAGAAAAAAAAAGTTTAGGATATCAAAGTTCGTCTGCATCCACCAGTCTTGGCCAGTGCGCCCCTACTCAAAGGTTTTCAAAGTGTTCAAAGAAATCAAAGCGTTCAAAGTGTTCAAAGCAATCAAAGGTCAAAGAGATCAAAAGAATCAAGTCCATCAAAGTGTTCAAGTTCAAACTCAATTCAATTTATACCGTATTGAGTTTGAGGGAGGCTGTTAGATTATATTGTTTTTAGGGTTAAGGCCCATCAGGGTTAGCCCATTAATTAGAGTTTATTTATTGTATTATGTATTAAGGTTTCCTAATTCTATAGGTATTAGGGTTTTCTATTTAGTTTAGTTTGAATTATATATAAAGGATCATTCTTTATTGTATCTGACATCAAGAATAATATAAAAGTTATCAGCGAAGATGAAACAAGCATCAATACTTTAACGAGAGAAATTGATTCCAAGTTGAGTGATTAGGATGGAAAGTTTCTCTTGAAAGACACCACAAAGTAGGATTTCTTGATCCTTGCCGACTTAAGAGGATTTTCATATATCATTGTTTTCAATCAAGATTTACATAAAAGGATTGAAGAATTTGACACTAGATTATCGATCGCGTTAAAAGATAGTATGTATCCAGAGGTTCTTAACAACCAATTAAAACTTTTCAAAAAGTAAATGTAGAGATGAATAGTTCAAATCATTCAACTATTTGGAATATAGTGTTTGAAATGATAAAACTTATTGTTTTAATTATCTTTTCAAGCCAAATAATGTCAGTCGCTTTGTGAATGACGTCTTTACGACAAAATGATTTAACGATTTAGGAAGTTTTGCAAAAAAGATGATTGCAGTTATAAAAGCTTGCACTTTTCCATTAGTATGTTGCTCAATTAAATTTACATTGATTCTTCCAACTGCAATAACATTTGTTGAAAGAGTATTTTCAGTAATAAATATTGTCAAGACCAATTTGCGAAATCGGATAGGAAATGAATAGTTGAATGACATTGACAATGAAGAAAATATATATTAGCATTGAGCCATTGACAATAAAATAATTTTGGAACGGTTTCAAAATATGGCATGTCTTATATGTCAACTACTATCTCACCGTTGCGTTAGATCTTGTGTCGAACAAAAATAGCTACATGAACAATATATAGATCTTGCGTTAGACCTATAAATGTATGTTCTTTCGTTTATAAATATTTTTATTATCAAATGTTGCCCCTTCTTCGAATAATATATGGATCTGCGATGTTAACAATAATTTTTTATCCTTAAATTTTTTAAAAGGTAATATTTTATTAATAACACCATAACAAATAAACCTAGAGTTTGGGCCGTGAATGTTTATACTAGAAATTTAACGTGAATTGTAAATTGTGCGCCGTAACCTGTAATCGGCTTTTAGGAATTATTATTAGGTCTCCTGTTTCTTTCAGAATCACTCAGCTCCCTCTCTCAGTCTCTCTACACACAGTTGAAGCTGAAGCTGTGGCATTATCTCCTGAAGGTTAGCCCTATCCATAACCCCATTGTTGTGACGATGATATTCTTGAAACCCAACGGCACTGTATATGAATTGTTTTGTTTTTGCTGTTGAGTGAGCCATTGATTTTCATATGTTGTGTCTGTAGAGAAGGAGATTGTTGTTTGGAGAGTGACAATGGCAGAGGCCAAGGCTGCTGCTTCTGGGTTCAATAAGAGAAGAGCTTCTGAGGTCACCAAGACCCTTCCCTTGAAAGTTCGCCGCCTTAATCCTGTCAACACCACAGCTTATGTGCAGGTAAATGTCTTTTACTCCCTAAAGTTTTCATCTTTTTGCTGTTCCTAATGTTGGGTTCAAGCTAATTTTGGAACCTGAATTGAATACCATTTGGGATTTTAATTTATCTTTGAACTAGTCTGTGTATGCATTTTTCTGAACTATGGGTTTGGAATTGTGTCCCTAAGTGCAAGACCTGTTTTACAAGGTTCAATGAACCCGAAATTGAATATTCTAGTTGATTGCGGTTGTTGGGTTTAGGGTCTAATTCTATCATTGTGATTTGTGGGGTTTTAGATTTTGTTTTGTATTTTTTACTTGTCTTACTGGTTTGTGAACTTGATTGGTTACATTTCCTTTTTTTTACAGATATTAGGCACTGGGATGGATACATTGGATACATCACCTTCTGTTTTGCTGTTCTTTGATCAACAGAGATTTATTTTCAATGTTGGTGAGGTAATGATTGGTTCCATTCCACATATGGCTTATTTTCCCTAAGAAATCATAGTTATACCAAAAGACCTAAACCTTCCTTTCAATTTGTTGCATCCACAAGGGTCATTGCAGTGATTATTTTTCTTGGTGCTATTAATTTTCGCAGGGACTTCAGCGTTATTGCACAGAGCATAAGATAAAGCTCTCAAAGGTATTACATCTTTGAGAGACTAATTCTATTGGGATATATATTTCTTGATGTTACTGATTTTTGGAAATAATTGTTTTTTCTTTAGTCATTAATTTGTAATGATGTTTAAGTTGGAAGTTTGATCCTTGTGTATTTACTTCAGATCGATCACATATTTCTTTCTCGTGTGTGCTCAGAGTCTACGGGTGGGCTTCCAGGTTTGTTTTATAACATCATTAATAATTACTTGGCACTCTTCTAGTGAATAGAATAGCTCTTTATCTGGGAAGACACTAGTCAAACTATGTGATATGGTAATTTTTGCTAGCATATCCAATCACTTGTAAAGATCACATACTAGTATAATAAGATGGCCATGTGATTCCACAAATAACATGACATTTACTTCCATTAATAGGATTGCTGTTAACTTTGGCGGGCATCGGAGAAGAAGGAAGATCTGTGAGTGTTAGATTAAGCATATTTACTTGATTAATTTTCTGTTTTAAATTTTAATCCAATCATGTACTAAATTCACTGTAGTAGCTACTTTTATTTTAGGCAAGATTTGTTGTTATTCACTCTTTCATATACCTCAATAGAAAACTAGGGAGGTATCTGAAAAATCTGTTAGCATCAGCAGGTGGATCTCTTTTGTACGTACCGGAGTTCTATATAGCTATGTTTCTACTTACAGTGTAATTTTATTGTAAGGTCATTTGCTGTGCAGGTGAATTTATGGGGCCCATCAGATCTTAAATATTTAGTAGATGCCATGAGATCTTTTGTTCCCCAAGCTGCAATGCTTCACACGAGAAGCTTTGGTTCTGCATCCAGTTGTAATGATTTTACCTCTCTTAATCCAAATAAAACTATAGATCCCATAGTTCTTGTTGAAGATGAAGTTGTCAAAATATCTGCCATTATGTTGAGACCATATGTTGCAGAAAGTTTACCTGTCTTGAATGAAGGACATACCGAGCAGAACTCTTCTGAAATGGTTAAAGATGAATCTCATATATTGAACAAAGAGGTTGGGTCTGCAGTAAAATCTAGTGATATGTCAGTAATATATCTTTGTGAGCTGCCTGCAATTAAGGGGAAGTTTGATCCAGCCAAAGCTGTTGCTCTTGGTCTAAAAGCTGGGCCAAAATACCGTGAGTTGCAACTTGGTAATTCTGTAAAGTCAGATCACAAAGATATCATGGTTGGTTTTCATTATAGACTTTTGTATATTGATTATTCTGATTCTACTCTATGTTCTAATGTATGGGCTTGGTTTATATTCATAGGTTCACCCTGATGATGTGATGGGCCCATCTATTCCTGGCCCCATTGTATTAATCATAGATTGCCCAACACAATTGCATTTGCAAGATTTGTTGTCTATAAAATGTCTGAATAGCTATTATGCCGACTTGGACAATCAAGTGGACACTTCGAAGACGGTGACTTGTGTAATTCATTTAACTCCAGTGCCTATCACTCACACTCTCGTTTATCAGGACTGGATGAAAAGATTTGGCTCTGCCCAACATATTATGGCAGGACATGAGCTGTATGTTATCCTTTATTTTTAAAAAATATTTGAGCTTCTTTCTTGCTTGTGCTGATTGATAATTCCTTTGTGTATCATGGTGTTTGTAGGAAGAATGTGGAAGTTCCAATTCTAAAATCCAGTGCAAGAATTACAACACGGCTGAATTATTTGTGTCCTCAAATTTTTCCAGTTCCTGGATTTTGCTCTTTTCAGCACCTTTATAATTCAACACCAATCTCTATTACCCAAAGCGAGGTTTGTTATGATTTATTTTGTAGAAAAATATTTATACAAAAGTTTGAAGTATTAGGACCTGGTTAGTACATAGAACAATGTCCATCCCCACAATCAGTTCTGGTTATATGTAAAAATAGTTTTTTGACTATTTAAAGTTGATTTCATCTCCTTTTGACAGGCTCCTCTTTCAAAGGTTTGTGAAAGCATGCCAGCTGAAAATCTTCTAAAGGTATGGCTTAGTAAATTAACTTGTTTGAATTAGTAACCACGAATCACCCATTTGCTCTTGAGTAGTTCTATATTTTTGTCATATTTTACCCTCTACGCTAATTTCTATTTTTCGGTACTTTGTGGAAGTCTTTGAGTTTCTATTTTTCATTACTTTCGCGCACTTACTCTTTGCCGTTTCGGATCATAAAATGATTCCATCGGTTTGACCATCTGTTAATTTGGTGTCTCAACATTCCTTCTCATTTGTCCACATTCATTTAGATGACTGTCCTCTTTTCCTCTGTTTGATGTTGAACAGTTCATGCTTCGACCTTATTCTCAATTTGGGTTGGACAGATGTAACATTCCGCCTGTGGCGAGTCGCAAAGAAATTGTAGATGAGTTACTTCTAGAGATTCCAGAGATTGTGGATGCTGCCAAACATGTTAATCAGTTTTGGCTAGGGGATGGAAGAACACAAGAGGTAACTGCCTCTGATGATAGCAGAAATTTTGTGGAGGAGTCGCGGTTTGAGGAAAACCTTGTACCAAGTTGTTTGGAAAATATAAGGAGAGATGACTTGGAGATTGTTCTGTTAGGGACTGGCTCATCTCAGCCATCCAAGTATCGGAATGTTAGTTCTATATATGTTAATCTTTTCTCAAAAGGAAGTTTACTCTTAGATTGCGGGGAAGGAACTTTGGGACAATTGAAAAGAAGGTAACATATTACGCATTTCTTAAATTACTGTAGTTCGACTATTTGCAGTTTGTTGTAGCACATATTGATTATCTTACTTTCAAAAAGCAGATATGGTGTGCATGGTGCTGACGATGCTGTTAGAAATCTACGGTGCGTATGGATATCTCATATACACGCCGATCACCACACGGGTTTAGTTAGAATACTTACTCAGCGGCGGGATTTGATGAAGGATGTACCCCATGAACCAATTATTGTTGTGGGACCGCAGCAACTTAAGAGATTTTTAAATGCCTACCAAAGACTTGAAGATCTTGGCATGCAATTTCTTGATTGTTTTCAGACTTCTGAAGTCTCATCGCAGGCTTGTAATTTGCTTGACGATAGCATACAAAAGAGGCTGCAGAGAGTGCTCAGGGAAGCAGGATTGAAGGCGTTGATCAGTGTTCCTGTTCAACATTGTCAAAACGCCTATGGTGTAATATTGGAGGCAACAGAAAGAGTGAATAATGTTGGAAAAGTAATACCTGGCTGGAAGATTGCGTATTCAGGCGACACAATCCCTTGCACAGAGATGATGAAAGCCTCTCGTGATGCCACGATTCTTATCCACGAGGTATGTGATATGCATATGCACTTGCACATTATATTTCTCTTGCATAATCTCTCCCTTTCTTAATAATAGTTTTATGGGCAAAAACTTCCATTTTTCTCAGAAGCAATGCTTGTTGTTAGGTTTCTAAAACGTGATTTTTCTAAATAGGAATAATTACCAAAATGGTCTATGAAGTGTGAACTATCATAAATGATCAATTTAGTCCATGATCTAAAAATATGCCAAATTAAATATTGCCATATTGGTGGAGTTCTGGAAGTTAAACTGAATTATGGTAATCGTTCCTTCTAAAAATATAGAAGAAAACATGTTCGATTTTCATTAAGCTATTTTTCAGAAGAATCTTTAAAGCTATGCTTGATATATAGTATAAAGTATGATGACTAACTGAGTAATTTTGATCGTTGAAGGCAACGTTTGAGGATGCCATGGAGGAGGAGGCTGCAGGAAAGAGACACAGCACAACGAGTCAAGCCATAGAAGTGGGTCTCTCGGCTGATGCATATCGGATCATCCTCACCCACTTCAGCCAAAGGTACCCGAAAATTCCAGTTATTGACTCCACGCACATGGGTAAAACATGCATTGCGTTCGACCTGATGAGTGTTAACATAGCTGACTTGCATGCGCTCCCAAAGATTCTTCCATATGTTAAACTGCTCTTCAGAGATGAGATGATAAATGATGAGCCTGAAGATGCTGATGCTCAAAATGTAATCACTTCTTGATATTTACCCCCCTCAAATAGTTTTATACCAATACATTTCACAGTTCTATTTGTTCTGTGAATTTTGTAGCATTTTGTAGCATATATTTTTTCTAAACCAACTTGCAAATTTATGTGCAATGGTCTCTGCATGTATTATTAGTTTATCATAAGAAACTGAAATTGAAATCACGAGTTCCTTTTCCCTAGTCGCAACTGAGATGACAGCATCTGAAGCATTTGGCAAGTAATAATATTTTCCCGCGGAACAAACAATGCTATGCGACTTTTAGAACAATTCTTACATGTAAGCAGTACTAGTGAGTGTCTGTGTTTGTTCACCTTGAACCAGTCTTGCAACTTCCTCTGTAGAAACAAACTTGTTTTCTATATTCTTTCAGCAACTGCAAGTCATTGTTCAGATGAAGCATTGAAGGGACTTGTTTGCTTAGAATTGTTATTTGGCTTGTTTCGCTTTGCAGAAACCAAATGTATGTAGAAGCAGATTTTCGAACCTGGGTTGCCTTTTATGCCGAATTACTTAATGAGGGGTAAAATTAGACTTTTAGCATGTTTCTGGCCAAAATTGTGATGCCTGTCTGTTCCATGACCCATAACTCAAATTTAGACCTCCAATGCAAAAACTTCATTCTTCAAAGTTATAACTCCTTCAGTACTCTTCAATTTGGTAAAATTTTTGCTCGATTTGGACTCTGTATGAAAAATTTATGCCCCTTGCAAGATCGGTCGATGGGTGACAAGTTGAAACTTGATATGATTGCAGCAAGGCGCGATCTGACTTGTGGACTTGCCACGGTGAGGCTGGCGGGGTGGTACCTCGTCCCTTTTTCCCGACATGTTTGTCACCAAAATGCTTGCTCTTTGTCCATAGTAACTCATTGCATGTGGGACTTTGCCCAAATCATTTAAATGTGTTGTAATATTGAAGTGGCAGCATAACTAAAATGTGTTGTGGTTCAGTGATAATGGTTCTCTGTTCATCCCTTTGAACTTGGGTTTAAACCTAGTTGAGTGCAAAGTTTTTTATTTGGGGGCGATTCGATTTAAACACTTAAATGGTCGGTTCAGTTTTTGTGAACTGACACCCGAACCGTGGCTCCATCAGTTTTGAAGAACCAAATTGCAAATGAACCAAATTCCTTTAATTCAGTGACTAATTGACCCGGTTCAGTCCCAAATTGAACAGTTGTACAAACCACATTTTTTGAAGCGTGTAGTCTAATGACTTTCTTATTTTATTTACAGGTAGGGCCGTAAACGAGCCGAGCTTTTCACGAGTCACTCGGGCTCGACTCGTTAAATATTCGGTTTGGGCTCGTTATGATAGAACTCGAGCCAAATTCGAGCTCAAGATTGGACTCGTTTAGTAAACGAGCCGAGCTCGAGCCTGGATTTTTAAGGCTCGGGAGCTGGCTCGTTTAATATTTAATTAATCACATGTTTTATTAATATATTTTCAAAATTTTAGTGGATATTTATAATGAAATTAGACAAGCCGAATCGAGTCGAGCCGATCTAGAGCTGGCTCATTTAGTATTTAATGAATTATTATATATTTTATTTAATTTTATTTAATTTTTGAATTGAATATTAAGCGAACCGAATCGAGCCGAGCCGAGCTCGAGCTTATCTAAGTTTTCTCGAGCCGAACTCGAGTTTAGTTGCACAAGCTTGTTCGAGCCCAAGCCAAGCTCGAGCCGAATATTTTTTTCACGAGCCGAGCCGAGCCCTACCAAATAGAGACTCGATTCGGCTCGTTTACACCCCTATTCACATGGATGAAGTTGGGAAAAATATGTACTAAGTGTTTGAGGATGATAAAATGAGCAATGTTCTGGGCATTGTTACAAGTTATGACAGTATAAGGGTATATATGCAATTTGACCTAACCCTCTTAATAAGGGAACCATCAAAACTAGCCGTTGTGAAAAAGAACACAGCCCGATTAGGAATGTGTGTGCAACGTTCGGAATTTTGAATCCCACCAAACCCAGTCCTGATCCGACGTCGTTTCTATCCCCTCCTCCCTGTTTTATACCAAACCCTAACAATCCTCACCACTCACTCACTCAGTATCTGTTTCTCTCTCTCTCTCTCTGACCATTCTTCATACAGATAATCAAGAGAGAGGAAGAAGAAGATACTCCAATCCAATCTCTCTCTCTCTTCTCAATTCTCTGGGTCTTTGAGCTTCTTCGAAATCTGTGATTTTTTTTTACTGTTTGAGGCGATCTTCCATGGCTACCATCAACGGCAACACAGACAACACTCATGCTGCAGCTCCGGCTTCGAAGCAGCCTGCTCCGATTTCGAAAAGCGTGGACACCCAATCCGTGCTTAAAAGGTATACGATAGATTGTTTGTTCTGATTTGTTGTTTTGATTTGAAAGTTCTGTTTTTGGATTTTAGGGTTTTACATCATTCTGATGATTGTGCTCTTGGGAATTTTGTTTGTGTGTGTGAACCAGGTTGCAATCGGAACTGATGGCCCTAATGGTAAGAGCTATACTGTTCGTGTATTTTCTTCATATTTTGTTTATGTATGAGAAAATTGTGTTCATTTTACACAATTTGGGGCTTTATTGAGAAAATTGTGTTTATTTAAGTACTAAAGCTTGTTTGATCTGGGTTTTCAATTGTAAGGAAGAAAATACAAGAGATTGAAACTAAATCCTGTGTTGTTATTTATCTTCTACTTTCTGGCCATCCAAACAGATTTTGAAGCGGTGATTTCCCCAATTTATTGTTTCAGCTAGAGAATAGGAATACAAATTTACTCGAACATCAACATGCAAATGATTGAAATAATTGAGCAAACAGTTAGTGAAGCTATGATCTGTGATTTTCCAATTCATCACTGGATAGATGGTATTATGATAGAAGCTTAGTTTTTATATTTCAAACTTTGTGTTGCAACAGATGAGTGGAGATTCTGGGGTTTCAGCGTTCCCTGAGGAGGACAACATCTTCTGCTGGAAAGGGACTATTACAGGTAGCAAAGACACTGTCTTTGAAGGAACAGAATACAAGTTGTCCCTTTCCTTCCCCAACGACTACCCCTTTAAGCCCCCGAAGGTGAAGTTTGAGACCGGCTGCTTCCACCCTAATGTAGATGCCTATGGCAACATCTGCCTCGACATCCTTCAGGTATCTTATCTTCTGTCACTAACTATGTCTGATCTTACTATTCTATTTACTGAGTACGTATGCGTTGTTTTGTTTTATCCTTCTTTATAGGATAAATGGTCATCTGCATATGATGTGAGGACTATTCTGATTTCTATCCAGAGTTTGCTTGGAGGTATTGTATCCATTTTTTCATTTATGTTTTTTTCTGAGTCGTTTGATGGCTATTTGCTTGACAATTTGTGTGATTCGAACTTCTTGTTCAGAACCAAACACAAGCTCACCACTAAACACCCAAGCAGCACAACTGTGGAGCAATCAAGAAGGTATGTAGATCCATTTAATGCTTTTATTTTTTTATTTGTTTTGGCCGACTGGATTTGGGGTTTTCAGTTCTTTACACATAATTCTTTTATCTTTTCGGTTATTTGTCTTCGAAGAGATTTCTGAATGAGAGTTTTCTGGTGCAGAATATAGGAAAATGGTGGAGAAGCTGTACAAGCCTTCTACAGCTTAAGAAGACCAAATCAGTTTCAGTGTTATTTTTTCATTCAAAACTGTATCAGATCTGTTATTTGAATTTGATATATGTGCTCTTGTTGAGGCATTGTAGCTCACAATATGAATATTTCTATCCCATTTAATCTTTCTTGATGTTGGGCGTGTAGTTTTGCTGCTACTACTGATCTGTTTCAATTTACTCAAAGTTTGGGCGATGAAGTCTAAAAATATGATTTTAAAGACAAGATCGAAGCATGTATCTCTGAACCACTGAACTGTTTCAGGGATTTTCTACTTCAGTCTTGGTATAAATTGGATGAATAAAAATATTTAATTTGGCAAAAACCTATATACCAAAACAGGAATTTACAAAATTGAATTTATGAAAACATATTCACTGCATTTCTAAAAATGCAAGGAAAAAGCTCAGAAAACATATATGCAGAAGAAGATAGGAGAGGTTACTGGTTGGTGATCATGTAAAATTTGGAACTAGAATGGGTTCGTGTACCAAAACCAACTGACCCAACAAAACTTGGATTTTGTACTTCACATTTCTGACTTGGGATATGTTGTTATGGGATTTTGTACTTCACATTTCATGTACCTCTCTCTGAAATTTTATTTTTGTCAGCAATTAAAAGATTTATTAGCTTTAGCTAACCCGAAATAGGGAGCTCATTAAGTGCAACTAGCAAAACTAGTTCCAGCAGGACAAGAAGTGGCTTAAAAAAGAATTACAAAATCATCAACCTAAGCATCCAATCAAGAAGCACTCAGAGCACCATGAGAGCTTAACTGACTCCACCCAACCGTCATCATCAACACAGGAAAAAAAGAAAGGCATGTTGTGATTGCCACCTCTCCTGAGTCACTAGCAATACGAGCAAACCAAAGACACCAAAACACCAAGAAAATCCATCCGAGCACATACCATAGTCTCATTCAGCTACCACCCAACAAACAACACCCGGAAACTGGTGATGGAGATGGAGAAACCCGTACGTGTGCCAATACCCACACCTCCAAGGTCCTTATCCATTCTCCCAAGAGCCCGCCGCCCCAAATTTCCCTCGCTCTCATCGTCCTCACACATACGAATATGATTAAGCTGGGATTTGACTTCAAATTAAGATTGACCTCTCTCTGAAATCAATATGTTGTAATTGGATATGATTATAACAATAGTTTTCATGAGCTGAACAATATACTTGGGGTAGGGTCTACATCTTTCTTCAGCATTTACAACCGGAATCAACCTTGCTGAAGCGCCTCTGTTTGAACAAGATTACAATTATCAGAACTAGAAAAGAAGAATGTAGAACAAAGTTTTGTGTTCGATCGTCTGCAAGGAAAATTGTGAGAGTTATAAATTATAACCAATCCTCTTCCCCAAATGAAAGAATGCAACTTATAAACATGAATTCATACTCAGAATAATGTGAAAACTTAAGACCATTCCAGAATAAATCAAGGCCCTTCATAACATGTATTTTCAGAAGAAAAAAAAACACAAAAGACCCTTTCATTTAGCTAAAAAAATCTTGTAAGATATGATTCAGAGTTTTAGCAACACTGGGATTAAAAAAAATAATAATACAATTAGTGGAGCTTTATATGTGAATTTATTTCACACCCCATCTAGCTGACTCTCTACTCTCCCCCATCTCTTCAGCCTCCAATGTAAGTGACAACAGCTCCCACAACAATCGACAGCTTCATGCTTATTACATGAGGTCTCTGTCACTTCACCCACAATCTTTGATAGCACTATTTAGTATGCTGATGCAGGAAAAAACTATTTGCATTACGAGGATATCTCTAATGTAAATGTACAGTTTACTGCACAAACTCACCTTCTATTGTCTCCCAATTCTTGAAGTTCAGCTTCAATTAGCTTATCAATGGACTTCTTTTCCACCTTGTCGGGAGGGACACATTTGGTGCATCAGTTTCCAGGTACTGTTTCTTTTCTCAGCTTCACTCGCGTGATCTGTACCCTCTTCAACATTGTCAGTCTCGGTTTGATTTCCATTAACTGCATCATCTTGGTTATGAGCAGCTGGTTTTTAATATGTTGAGTTTTCCTTGTTAGCACCATCATCTCTATGATCATCAGATACACTGTCATTCCTTTCATCCTCTTCCTCAGAATAAAAGAATTTGATTTTCTTGTTTTGAGGTTCACTGGGTTTCCCAGAAAGATTCATACCTGGTTCTTTTCCTTCAATTATCGCTTCATAGAACTGCGACAAAAAAAACAAATATCACCAGTTTAATGGAGCTGACATAACTTGTGCAATTGCAAACACAGATTTCAGTATTCTAGATTCATCAAAAGGATATAGCAAATAAGGGTTTTGAAACATTCTCATATGGTTCTGTCAATCTCAAGTATGAAAGAAAATAAATATAAGTTAAACCACAACTTCACCCCACGTCTCATAAACAACAATCCGTTAAGGTCACTTGAGAACAAACTTTTCAGGCATAAAAGAAAATAATTATTTGGCATTACTTCTAACCAGAGTCTATATACAGTAGAAAGACATGAACAAACCTTTCCTTTTCCTTATATGTAAAAATATCAAATTATTGAATGATATTCTACATTTACAGGGCTATATTTAATTAAGAAACCATGTATATCATCTATAGCAGCTGCTGTACTCTCTATCCACATTACTGAGAAGCAGCAGCAATGAGAGCTGCCCCAACTCCAGATCTGTCTTCAATTACTTGGAGAACAACGTGTTTTGCAACGTCTTTCCCTAAGATTTCTGTCAAGGCTTCGTGCAAGTACTCTCTGAATGATGTGTAGCTTGTGTAGAGACCTCCATCGACTGCCACAACCGTTCTTTTCATCTTACACTCGCTTCTGCTCCTGATGCCATCCCGCCCTATTTTCTTCAGGATCCCCACGATGCCTGCAGCTGCCAATCTTGCTGCTCGGCGGGTTACTACATCACATATCTTTACAACGAGTTTTCGCACCTTCAATGGGACTTCAGGGATCTGAAAAGATACGACCAGTGGTTTCTTTAAAATTTGATGACACTTCAATAACAGAGAAATAGACGACAAGGAAGATCAAGTTGTGTACCTCGAGAATTTCTTTTAAGATTCTTGCTACTTCCGTTAGGTCAGGAGAGTCATCCTCATGCATTGCTGCCATCAGGGGAGTGCTGAAACGTATATATCAAAAAATTAGAAAGAATCAATTTGACCTTTGTGTGATAAAAACGAGAAAGGTTGAAAACAGGTAGGCATCTGTTCAACGAGACCCATACAGGACAGCAAACTCGATAAAATACAATCTACTAAAGATAATGTTTTCAACAAGAAAGAATATTATCAGAGCACCATTTGCAATGTGCCCTTTTATACTCTAATACAATTGCAAGCAACACATTTCTAAACATGAACCCTTCAGAAAAACTCCTTGTTTGTATCGTATCCTCTACATGTATTCTTTCCCACTCCACTATTTCAAATGACATCTCCACCATTATGTCTATCATTATGTATTTCCCTACTACTTTCCATCTTAGGCCTACACCTGCCTCTTTTGGTTTCTCCTAGAAGTGCACAACATACAACGGAATGAATGAACGCATTATTAATTTTATTTAGCATATTTGCATCAACAAAGGTGTATAAGTTCAACCATTCGAAAGGTATCAATTTCCCAAAGCAATCATCTACAATAAAAGGTGTTGTGTTATTTTTTGGCGAACTTTTGAGGTTTCACTATTACCTTCTATTTATGCATGGATAATTTTCTCACATATACATACCTTGATGATAAGGTGTAAGACTATAACAGGATATAGAATCATAGGATGCATTATCAAATTATTTACTGAATACATAGGGAAAGAAAAGGAGGGCTCTCAACCCTGTAGTACGAGTATACAACATACCTCAAAATAAAGGGTGTTGATAAACTGGAAGTAACAGGTCCAAAAATATCCGACTCTTGTGCCATCCTGAGAATCACTCTCCTGACGATGTCACCCAAATACAGTCCTGATATCATTTTCTCAAAACCCTGCAGCAAGATTGTGTAAGCAGCAAGCTTAACCCCAGCAGATGAACAAGTAGTACCCATGAGAAGAAAATCTTAACCATACTTGATCATTTGGATTTGGACTTTCACCATCTAATTCAATATCATATGAAGTTCTAGGTAAATGTGATGACCAGAAGTTTCCCCATTCCATGTTGACAACCTAATCCAGACAAAAAATAGCATGGATGTATATATAAAAATAACTACACAACTTCTCATGGGAAGTACTATCAATTATCTGACTGGATGCAAGAAAAAGAATACCATGTGTCCAGAAGTTGTAAGAAGACCTTGACATTTTATAATAGCATCTGTCCGCTCCAAATAACAGGCATTTGTACCTGTCCCGATTATCACTGCAGCCACAGTGTCAGCATCAAGATAATGTCCAAAAGCTAATGTTCCCACAGTATCATTTACCTGCTTCCAGTGAAACAAAAACAACACAAAAATTATGATGCAGTACCAATGTTTCATACGTCTGACATTTTGTAACAGACTAAGGAGCAAAAAACAAAAACTCATGAAAATGAACAGGATGTGCTTACCAGTGCTGTCACCCGCATATTTAAGCCTGTTCTTGTCAATGCTTGCTGTAAATGTTCCACAACATCTTCTCCAACCTATCAACCAAAAAGGTTATGATACTATATAAGATATTAGTTACTTCAATGGCTAAAGTTCTACTCTGATAATATTTTCTCCATTAATTTTGTCATCAAGTTTGAAGATTATAGTAGATGCCAATGGAAATAAGCAGAGTTTAGCTTGTTCTAGCCTAAAATGAAAAACCATGTGCAAACAGAATCTTAGAAACTGGAGAAACCCTTCCTAGCTAGTCAAAAGTTGTGTTTTGCAAAGTTTCATATATTCATGCAGCACCAGAGCATCTAATAATCCAACTAACCATGTCTTCAATGTAAAATCCTTTGGTCCATTTGATCAGAATACCAGATGAAGTAGATGCTTGTTTCACAGGAAATGGGAATGTAAACCCTAGTTCCATTCTTCTAGATGGTGAAGCATCAGAATGATTTTCTTCTCTCTCAACAAATTGTTTCAATGATGAAGCAATAAAATCAAAGAGATTCTGCACAAAAAGTATAATTGGGTTGTTAACACTTCATTTCATGATATAATTTCAAAGAACTACAATCACTGAAGTATGTATCAAATCACCTTGCTTGTGCCGGTCATCAAATGTTGGGGAATAGGTTGTGTTTCCACATAATGTTCTGGGACAGAAGACCTTCTACCTTCTAGCAGAACCCGCAAGACCCTAAAATTAGTACCCCCAAGATCTAGGGAATAATATATTCCTTTTTCGCTCCTGATTCAAAAATCAATAGTCAATTCACTGGCAAAGCCCAAACAACTATTACATGCAAAGCAACAGAATATTCCAATCAAGCGCAATTTGTAAACATATTAACACGTGAATGTAAACCACAAACCCAATAGAATCCAAGATGTTAAATTTTGAAAGGAGATATTTCAATGGAATTTCCAAATTCTAGCAAGGGAAACCTCGCACTTTTGATTATGGATCCAAAATCCTCCTCCAGTCATACTAACATCATGTCAGATCCACATTCATGGCCACCCTAGCGACAAACACTGCCAACGAGCCCCAAAACCATTGGCTGCCATGATAGAACTTGTAAATCAATACCCACCTAACCTAGATGTATACGCTCAACAAATCAGAACCCAACACCACTGCATTCAAGCTCACAGAAAGTCAGACTTTTAAGTAGGCATTGATGGAGGAGATGTTGAGGAGGCAGCTGATGAACAGGCAGGTATGATTGAGATAGTGAACAACAAGGAGGAGATGAGGTCTTTAAGATTGGATCAGTGGCATGCCACGGGCGGGGATTAAAGGAGGGGGATTGGCTAAAGGGTAGAGCTTTGCATGGTAAACTAGAAGTTTTAAAGGGTGAATGGGAAGGTTGGAAGGTGTATATCTTTTACTTGCATTGAGTTTTGGACATAATATGGTGATGAGATAGTTGGGAGATTATTTGTGATTCAAAAAGAGAATGTAGGATCAAGTTTGAACTAAGTGTTTATATAGTGCGGTGTCATTAATGACTTGCCTTTCTAAAATATCCACAATTCAATAGACACCATGGCAATAATCTCCAGTAATATAATAACTGACTATAATGCATATTAAAATTTAGATAGCAAGATTTATTTGAGGAATAAAACAGCAAATCATGCTTACTAGAAAGTAGATACATAATTGCACTGCATATGGGAGAAGTGAGAGAGAATCGAAATGGTTCTAACGTACTAATTCTTAAATTCATGGTATGGATAAGGAAAGTAGCCTTTAAGATGCTTCCAACTATGTGTGAAGTGTTGATACAAAGTATACCAAAATAAAGTTGGTAAAAGATTGTGTCATCATCCCAATGAAGAATGTCAACGCGTTACTTAATACTATCATAATATTTAAAACTGAAGAAAGAAAAATGCTATACTTACACATCCAAAATGCAAGCGCACAAGTAAAATAAAAATCCAGAAACCTTGTACCGGAATCACTCAAAACAGTGCAACAAAAGGTTAAACATATCTGTAAGAACTCAAAGCAATAAGACCAATCATCATACTTAAGGAAATAATGGAAGTGGTAAGGCACAAAATTCTTGTACCAGTATAGCGATATCACCTAGAAGAGTATCCACTAAAAAGAGCCACTAAATTTGTTACTTGATAAAGAAAGCAACGGTCAAAAGTCTAGACAACACATCAGAATAAAGAAAAACCATAACGGCACAAAGAATATACTGGAGAAATTATGAAAAGGGGCAGACAATTAGAAATGTCCATAAAAAGAGTGACGTACTAGCAACAAATTCGGCAAACAATATCAATTAATGGGCAAAGCATAACCCCTTCAATCGAAAAAAAAAGAAAGAAATATAGGCTAGAATATCATATCAGTCTGAAGAAGATTCCACAACAAGAACAACAAATTGTGACAACAGGCTGTATCGTACAGGAAACCGAATACACATACACAAAAAACTCCAAACATCGTGTTAAAAGAGGCGAAAAGAAAATACATTTGGGTTGAAATATTATTTTTTTACAACAAAGATTAATTGGGTCAATGATTGTAATCGTAGAGACTGTAAAAATGATTCAGCAAGCAATGTTAAGAATTAACACTAGTAAATTTACGGCAGATAGCAGCTAAAGTGCTTCAGGACATCAAGAGACAAATCGATCAATTCCAAATTTCCAATTGAATCAAAACAAAGCAGTTCCATTATCAACGAAATGAGCACAGCAGCACCAAAAATCGTTACCCATGAGGCAATTTATCGACGAAAGTGAGGAGCATTTTGAGCTTGGAGCCTCCCTCGGAAGCCAAGCCGGCGTGCATCTCCACCGCCATGGCGTCGACGACCTGCCAGAGCCTCCCGGCGGTGGTCTCGCACGCCTCCTCCAGCTCCCTCAGCGCCGCCACCGCCCTCGCCCACTTCACCCTGCTCCTCACCCTCCGCCCCACCACCACCGCCGCGGCCACCGAAGCCGCCGCCGCCG
>JAYMTP010002695.1:0-18933 GCA_036897365.1 Geranium brycei
CGGAGACGAGGCTGGCGAAGCTTGAGCCATGGTTGATCGAAAAAACAACCAAAATCCTCACAATGGCATGGTTTTGAAAATTTGAAGTTTGACCAAGGGCATTTTCGTCTTTTTAGTTAAATGTTTTACAGATTCCATCCAAAAATCTAACGGTAGGTGCTAACTGTCAATTTTTGATCGTTGGGTGTAGTTAGGTGTCCACTTTTAAATATGGGTGTAGCTATGTGTCTTTTGGCCTAAGATGAGCCTGATTTTTAGGTTTGGACGCGTACTTATTAGAATAGAGGAGTTTGAGAGTAGCTCATTGTAGAGGGTTGAGGCTTTTTTTATATGAGAATAAGCAATAGGAGAGAATGAAAATAAATATAATTTGCACGTCATGAGATTCGAACCCGTGTCCGCGAGGTAGAACCAATCTCTGATACTATATTTGAGGACCAATTCAACTAAAAACTTAAACTGATAATTGAAAAACCAATTATAGCTTTTTATATATTCTCTAACAATAATAATCATGGAAATTACTTATAGTGTCCATGATTATGTTCCTAACTGCGTTTAATATCATATAATTTTACTTTTCAGACTCATATGTGTTTTGCCTTGTCGCCCATGCATATATGACTAACGTACTTATGAATTATTTATCTCATAATATATAAATAAATATTTACTAAACTTAATCAAAATATGATAAAAACACTCGAACTACTTGATATATTGAAATTAGCCAATATAATATTTCACGAAAAACTTATTATTCAACCCTTACCTGTATAAAGTAAAATATAAATTCACTTAATTTAAACTATAAATATAAATACTAAACAAATATAATTGTTTAAGTGAATAAATTTAAACTTGTAAAACTGTAACGAAATGTTACCCATACACTAATTTCACTTATTATTATTTTTGTAATTTAGGGCGACAATATATAACTCAAGTTTTACAAATTTCATACATTAAATGGTAGAGCGGAAATAAATGTTTCAAATATATTATTTACAACCGCTTGCCATATGGGGATGTAGCTCAGATGGTAGAGCGCTCGCTTAGCATGCGAGAGGTACGGGGATCGATACCCCGCATCTCCATTTTCGTTTTGCTTTTTTCACTGATTGGGCATCGTTGGTCCAATTTATAAGCTGGGCTGTTATAGAAGCCTGTATAATGAACCTCCAAGCCCAATTTTGAATTTAAGCCCAACAGTAAACTTTACCATGGAGCTTCTTATTTAGTAATAAACAGCCGCCCTGAATTATTTTATGTGAGAATTATATTATAATAATGAACTTCGATTTCTTAATTTTCACAAAATCATAATTTCAAGTAGATTTTTTTTCTTCCTGCAATCTATCCAGATCAAGTTTAGAGAACCAACTTCATTCAATATGTTATTAACTACATATAAATCAAGAACCCACGTAATTAAATTTAAAATTAATAAAATTTGAAAAAAACTGAAACTAATAAAATTAAAAAAACTGAAAATAGAAAAACATAAACAAATAATATTTGCTTTATAAATATCCTGTAAAATAGTAAAATAATAAATTATTTTGAATCAATAAAGTTATTAATTACTATTTTAGTATTATATACATACTAAATAGACATTAGTTGCTTTGATGGTATATTTATAGATTGATTAATCTGTTAATAGACAGACTTTTGTTAACAAATTAATATGTTAGTTATAGTTAATTCAATTCCTTTTAATTATTAACATGGCATAGCACATATGTTGCTTTAATTATAATATGATTGCATGTACTAATATTCAAAATTAATAACAGTATGTGTTTTGCTTCCTTAACCTAACAACTTTAAGTACTTCAAAAATTTCTTGTACAAACACCGTCATAAGAGTTGTGAGAGGGTTAGAAATACCAAAAAGTTTAAGGCATTCTCCAATGAATAACGAAAAGTCTAGACATATATATCGCTTCCGCTATATTCGACTCAGTAAAGCTGATTTGTTATTTTAATGTATGCTCTATCAATACAAATGTCTAACAATATAAACCTCAATAAATACATTAATGGATTTCGCCCATTTTCTTCTCTTGTCATCGCTATCGAGTTGAGACTCCCAACCAAAATTTTGGTCATGGATTCAACAAGACAAACTATTATTTAGTTTCCTCGTCGATTCCATCTCCTCCTCTCTCGTTTCACTCATTCAACAACCAACCATCTCTCGTAATCACTTGTCATATTGATGTTAGATCAAAATGAAGGTCCAACACATTACAATCTAGTCAGAGATATGGTTAAATAGAATTCGGATAATAAAATAACGAACACCCAAAATGTGAGTGATTAAATTAGAGCCAATCAAGTCTAAGTCATAGAGTGCATGTACTTCACGATTTCAAGATATGTTAATATATTAATTGTAATAGTTCTATCATTAATATTTTCTCCACATTCAGTGAATAGAGAAAACCTCACAATTTGTGTACATGCATATAAATAGTTGGCCAATTTAAAATTCCTAGGATCCAAATTGAGACCTTCGGATACAACAAAGTTATGACTTTCTGTTAGTGCCTTCCAAGTTGTCTGTCTATTCAGGCAATATAGAGCCACCCTCCTAAATTCTAATACATTAATGATGCCTGCCCCATCTCAACTTTATAAACAAAATGCCATTTGCATCTCACATGAGGCCATGCTAAATTTCACCTTAACTAGTCAAAATTTGGGCAAACTCAAATGAATAGATCCATAAAAAAATTAAATTAGGGGTAATAAATTAAATAATACATTTTGGAAGACATTTAATACCCAAGGTAAGTTAATACTAGGAAAATGAATTAATAAATGTTTTTTCCCTGAAGAAATATTGGGGTTTTACCCCCATTCCTTTGTTCTCTAGAGGCATAACAGGGGTTGATTATAGTGTCGGGCTTGATCCCGATATTCAGAGGTTCTAATCCTCCCGTCTCGACAGACAAATAGAAATATCTTTATATTTGTATTTGCCGCTCTAGGGTTGGGTTTTACCCATTTGCTTTTGGTAAATATCGCGGTTTTTCTGAGTAAATACGACAGTTTTACCCTATAAAATCACCAGCTTGAGTTTAATCCAATTGTTGGCCATGCTCGCTCCCTGATTTTAAGCCAGAATTTGAGGTTTAACATAATATTTGGGTAGGGTAGACTTATGGATAGTTAAAAAAATAATGTATTATTCAAAATAAATGTATAGAATCGTTACAATTTATTTTATATATATTATAAATTTTGGAAACAAAGCCAACAAGAAATTAATGTTGCTCATAAAATCCTATAATAGATTATCACCACGAAAATAAATGTTTTAGCCAATCAAATGATTTCTTTTACCAAATAAAATTTGTTTTTTCCACGTCATAAAAAGAATTTATTAGAAAATGGATATAGCGGTATCAAGCCAGCCTATTACAAAAAGGTACAATTAGCAGCAAGCAGCGACGACGACTACGAGGATCAGGTGTATATTGACCCCCCTAAAATTACCAAAACAGACGACACAAACCCCATTCGCTCCGGAATATTCGAGGGCAAATCCGTAAAACGACCAATCGCACACCAGTCTACTTCAACCAAAAATCAACACGAGCTCCGTGTGAACCACTCACTCACACCTGCGCTCGCACAAGCACCGCCCACAAAGACAAAACCTCCAACTCACCGCAACAAAACAAGCTCGCAATTCTCGCTCCCTCCTGAATCGGACCATGGTCCAGTAGGTCTCGCCCAGTCACTGTTCCTCTCTCTCTCTCGATCGAAACCTCCGATTCTCTTCTTCTCCGATGGCGTCTCTGTCAAGCATCTGCTTCTCCTCCTCCTCTCCCGCCGCCATGGCCAGGCCCAGGCTCGGGTCCGTGCTCCTCGGCCGCTCCGCCAGGGACTCGATCGCATTCCCGCCGCCTCGGTTCCTCCGGACGGCGGCTCAGTCCGTCGCGCGCGATCTGTCCGATGGATTGGCGGTGAAGAAGAAGGCGGCGGCGCCGGGGCTGGAGAAGGATCCGCAGGCGCTGTGGAGGAGGTACGTGGAGTGGCTGTACCAGCACAAGGAGCTCGGGCTGTTCCTGGACGTGAGCCGGATCGGGTTCACGGACGAGTTCTTCGCCGAGATGGAGCCGAGGTTCCAGGACGCGTTCAGGAAGATGGAGGAGCTCGAGAAGGGCGCGATTTCGAATCCCGATGAGGGAAGGATGGTTGGGCACTACTGGCTCAGGAACTCGGACCTCGCTCCGACGTCGTTTCTCAAGAAGCAGATCGACTCCACGCTCGACAGGCTCTGCGGCTTCGCCGATGAAGTCGTCAGCGGTAAGGTCGGTTTCTGTATGGCTTTCTTCCAAATTCGAATTTTGATTCTCTACTTTCTATTCGAATCAGTGAGACGTTGACTTTAGAGTGATTTCCCTACATTGTTGCTTAAATTGACATTGACTTAAGTCTTGTTTTTATTGCATGATTGGCCGTGTCAAATTAATCGTTTTGCTCTGTGGTTAAGCTGGTATGAATTAGGGCTAGTGTGAGCTTTCTGGTCCTTCGAATGTAATCATGACATTAGACTTAGGTAGAAAATGGGATTGTGCCGCCGACTGCCATGAGACTATCATCCGAGAAATTATATCTATGAGTGTTGCTTACATTATTTGAATCATTGCCGTAGAGAGAATGCTCGTGTAATGGACTGGGCTGCAAATGCATGCTAATTCTGTGTTCTTTCTCACCTTCACATTACAAAATACCATTTTTAGTGTATGTTAAGGAATGTTGTGCTGCTTGCTGCCTCATACACTTGTTGGATTATGAAATGCAGATCAAACCGCCAACTTCTCCGACGGGTCGCTTTACTCAGATACTTTCTGTTGGGATAGGAGGTTCGGCCCTTGGGCCACAGTTTGTTGCTGAGGCATTGGCTCCTGATAATCCTCCCCTGAAGGTAATCCTTCAGTTATGAGCATTTGTAGGTAACTTGTTTGCATTTCTTTCATTTTATAATCCCATTTCATAATAGGGGAAGTTCCCCTAGATTCTTTGCACCTTGTATATATTCCTAGCTTTTCCCTTTCACTTATGTGCGTGATGAAAATTATTATAAGGTATTATACAATACATCTTCATGTTAAAAATCCCCTACCTGCGCTGCAATGCTTGCTTCATAGTACACTCTTTCTAGACTAATTATCAGAAAGGAAAGGACATATGCATTATACATTGCAATGTAAACACTTAAATCACTATCAAGTTTCCGATAAATATTTTTAACTGACCATTATTATGTTGTCATTTGGATGTGCAAATGACATATTCTTGTATTGTTCACAGATACGGTTTATTGACAATACAGATCCTGCTGGAATTGATCACCAGATTGTGCAGCTTGGCCCTGAACTTGCCTCTACACTTGTAATAGTAGTGTCAAAGGTCTGGTCAACATGAGTCAATCCAGTTTTTATATGCTGTTTCAGACTTCTTAAACTATTTTCCACATATATGCTGAATACATTTTCTACTCAGAGCGGAGCTACCCCTGAAACTAGGAATGGTTTGTTAGAAGTGCAAAAAGCCTTTCGTGAAGCCGGCCTGGACTTTTCGAAACAGGTCTGACCTACGCTTCCTATTTCTGGTTCATTTATTTGTGTGTTTGCCCAATCGACAATGCTAATTTAAATGCCATTTGGTTCTTAATTGGGATAGTTTAACTTTATAGTGTTTTAATGATTACCCAGATGTAAATCAGTCAACATGATTTTTTTTCTAACTAGTATTAGTGAGCTGATTGATTGTGATCTCTATGATTTATATTTCTGTCATTGTTTTTGTCCAGTACGATAATATGGGTATATCTCTTGTTCATGAACTATCCTCATCAGTAATCTTCCACCAGCTATTAGGGAAGTTTGATAAGGCTTGAGAAACAATGTTTGTGATTGCTTTTTAATCTTTATTATTTTGTAAGTCCTAGGTGGTGAGTCTTGCATAAAAAATTTCTGCTTCGTGTCTACTCTATCAGTGGTTCTTAACTTCATGCATGGGGATCCCACCAATATGGGGTTTGGGTTGGGGAGGGTCATTTATGTGCACAGCTTTCCTCCTGCTTTTGCAGAGAGTGTTTCCTTAGTCGAACATGTGACCTTATGGTCATCACTTTACCATCAATATTTGTTTGTATTTGGCTGTTGGCGTTAGGCATATACTCACTGCCTTATTGAGACTGGTAGTGGTTTTGAAATTTATACGTAGCACTTATGTCATTTGTTTGCTATTATATATACAGCCCTCAACACATTCGGCTGAGGTTTGTATGCCTCCTTTCCATTAATTTCCAGACCAGTAATTTGCTGCTGACAAGTATTATTGTGCAGGGTGTTGCCATTACACAAGAAAACTCATTACTTGACAACACTGCAAGAATTGAGGGTTGGTTGGCTAGATTTCCCATGTTTGATTGGGTGGGTGGTAGAACATCAGAAATGTCTGCAGTTGGTCTACTTGCAGCGGCACTTCAGGTTTATTATCACATTGAAGTACATATGATAATATTGAAGTCATCAATTTGTATGCTTATTGCAACTGATATTTACTCCAGGGAATTGACATCAGAGAAATGCTTGTTGGTGCTGCACTGATGGATGACGCAAATAGGTCCACCGAGGTAAATATTCAGTGGCTAGCCTTCTTGAGGTTATCATTTCCTAATGGTTCTTTTGTTATTTGAGGGACAAAAGTGTGGCTAACAGGACTGAAGTTCTTTGTTTCATAAATAAATGCACTTGTACTTAGCTGCCATATCATGTTTCTTATTTAATGTATGCCGAAATCATGATGAAACTGAGTTCATATGTTTTCAGTTTGTTCATATGAAGTAAAAAAAGTCCAATATACAAGGAACTTCTCAAAAATGTCATTCATGTTTTCCATTATCATCATTTTTGTTCACATGCCCAAGTCATTCCCACACATTCATCCTTGGGAAGTCCCTCGGTCCTCTACCAACTTCCATACCCAGAAACAAGCCCGCTAACTTAAACAAATATATTATTTTCTCTCCAGGTAAAGAATAATCCTGCTGCATTGCTAGCTTTATGCTGGTATTGGGCTTCTGATGGAGTAGGATCCAAGGTATTTGTTATTTTTTGTCACCATCTGCACTCATGTGTGTATATCGTTTCTTACAGAACTCGATTTTTCTTGGTTTTCCACAGGATATGGTTGTCCTTCCTTACAAAGACAGCCTTTTACTATTTAGTAGGTATTTGCAGCAACTGGTCATGGAATCACTTGGGAAGGAGTTCGATCTAGATGGTAATCAGGTCTGTGCAGCCATTTCTTTATTTACTCCAATTTTCTAAAACATTATGTATAAACAATGCCACCTTTAAATGTATTTGTCTATAACTATATGAATCTACAATATAGTCATCACAAGAAGACCATATACAAACAATGTGCCAAAAGATTTAACTGGTTGACAGCTCAATTGTTTTGACCGGTATTTGATAGGAAATTGGAAGTGTATATGTTTACATGAAGTCATTATAATACAAATTTGGTGTCATATTCTCCTCTCTAAACATGGAGTATGACCACAGTGGTTCTGATCCTCTCAAAAGGAAATCTACAACAATCTCTTATCTTGTTGTCCTATGTAGGGGTGGCAATTTGGTTCATGATTCATGTCATGCGATTCAATCCTTTTAACTATTGTGTCGTGTTGCATTTTAAAAACTTGTTTGGTTAAGTGGCACAACACTTATATCTTAACTATGAGTACAAGGGTTCAATCTAGTATAATGTGAATGTCCTACTGTGATATGCTTTTGGTTCATGGAGCCTACTCCTATTGATTGGGAAAAAGGCTAAGTTGTTGTTATTATTGTCGTGCTTAGGTTGATCAATTTGCAGCTGTACTAGACTTCAACATGACACGAGCTCAATCTGTGATCATGAATTGTCACCTCTGGTCCTATAGATTCAAATGACCCTGTCTGTATTTTGAGTATGTTCTAATTCGTAAAGCAAATCCATTACAACAAATGAGAATACTCAGGAATGGTATTCATAATCATATAAACTCCAGAAAAATATTGATGATATTCCATTAGTTGTATGGTGCGTCCAACTTTAAGTGGCAGTTTGAGATGATAGGCTTTTGGTGAATTAAGAAGATTCATTTTGTTAAACAACAAAATATTGTGGTTAATATTACATGGTTTAGAACCTGCTATTCTCATCATAAACTATACTTGTATATATTGCGGTGTCTTCTTGCCAAAATTTTGAAACTGTCTGTTTTAGAAGTTCATTTCTCTCTCTTTATACTGAACTTGTACAATTTTTGTGTAGGTGAACCAAGGACTTACTGTGTATGGAAATAAAGGAAGCACGGATCAGCATGCGTGAGTTTCTTTTCTTGTTTAAATTTGTTTACGTGCCTGTTGCCGTAACTTATTTTTACTAGCAATTTACCTTGTCTTGCTTTACATTTATGTAGCTACATTCAACAACTGAGAGAGGGTGTACACAACTTCTTTGCAACATTCATTGAAGTGCTACGTGATAGGCCTCCAGGTCATGATTGGGAGCTTGAACCAGGTGTCACATGTGGTGACTACCTGTTTGGGATGCTACAGGTCAGATTTTAGTAATACCCAAGCATTTAGTATTGCTCCAAAGCCCAGATCAGGGTTGAACTTAATTGTTGAAATTGTTCATTCGGTATGTTCTCTCCCAATTGAATTCCCCAATAATTTTGAGTTCTTACAGGGGACAAGGTCAGCTCTATATGCTAACAACCGGGAGTCAATCACGGTCACAGTGGAAGAAGTGACACCTAGATCTGTGGGGGCAATGATAGCACTTTATGAGCGGGCAGTGGGGATATATGCCTTTCTTGTCAATATAAATGCTTACCATCAACCTGGTAAATAGTTGCTTGTTACCGCCTTGAGTCTGGATCTTTATTAATTTTCTTGCTTCCAGCTCATGTCTTGAAGTAGAATTACATGTGTTTGGCAGCAGTGCCTTGCATTTGGTGCTAACCTATTGGCTATGCGTTAAATACGATTATCATGAATTGGTTAAGTTCTACTGAAATGTGTTTCTTTAATCTTCTTTCTCATTGCATTTTACATTGATTTGTTACCTCAGGCGTTGAAGCTGGGAAGAAAGCAGCCGGAGAAGTCCTAGCTCTTCAGAAGCGGGTTTTGTCAGTATTGAATGAGGCGAGGTGTGTTGTCAAGTAGTTCATAATAAAAATATTTTTCAACTGCTTAAATGATTTTTCTTTTCAAATCCTCTTTTGTGCGGGTTTCTGATTTTTGTACCAAAGACTTGTGCCTCTAGATTCTGACATTTTGAAATGTCTTCGTCTGTTTTCAGCTGTAAAGACCCCGCTGAACCATTGACACTGGAAGAAGTGGCCGATCGCTGCCATGCTCCCGAAGATGTATGCTCCATAAATATCCCATGTTGAATGCTGAAATGGCATACGTACGGGATTTTGATCTCTAACCATTGAATGACAAATGTTGTTTGTGCAGATTGAAATGATATACAAGATAATAGCACACATGGCTGCCAACGACAGAGCGGTGATAGCAGAAGGCGATTGTGGGTCACCGCGGAGCATCAAAGTTTTCCTAGGGGAGTGTAACATCAATGCATTGTATTCTTGAAGTGTACTCTACTTTCCATTTGACCAATCTTCACTGAATGTTTGTTTAGAACTAAAATAGGATTCTGCTTCTCAGAGGGGTCTGTCTCATTTCATGTTATGGTTTAGGGGTTATCATTCATAATCCTAAGTTCCTACATGATATGATTGATGATACAGAACTTGAAAGAAAACTATACTATATCAGATTCTTGGGCTGTGGCCTTTCCTCAATAATGCCCCACTTCACTTAATTACCTCCCAAGTTTTCCTTGTGTTGTGTATGTATTATTTTAAATTGATTGAAATTGAAATGCCAGATAATTAATAATATGTTATGTTTGTGTTTTGTATCGAAGCTCCTGAAATTCAGATAATATTCACGTTTGTTTACTTCTGGATTGGATCACTAGTAGTAGTTCTCACCACCATATGTCAATAATTAGTTACTATGGAAGCTCCACACCAAGTAGATAATTATCACTCCATGCCCAACATGTTTCTTCCGTGGTGGGCATATGAGCATCGAGTAATTCGACATCTTCTTAATTATTCATCTGATAATGTCCGGTTAAGTATTTATTAAACTTAATTTTAAAGTATTATTATAAAACACTTGAACTACTTGGTATATTGAATCATCACAATCATTCACATGAATCTCACTATTTTAACCTTACTTTTTGAAGAGTTAATAACTACATCAATTAAAATATAACTTCTCCTATTTAAACACTAAACAAATATGAAACTATAAGTGAGTTAATTAAAATTGTAAAACAATTATTGTATCATTTCGCTATCGAAATATCTCATATTGTTTGAGATTTAGATTCTCATCTTTTTTGGTAAGTTATGGTGACAATAACTCATTATTAATGAACTTAACAATGTAAGGAGTGATGACCCACGACATACAATAAGTATAAAATAATTATTTGCACCTTGTAAGCATATGGGGATAGCACTCGATGCCCCGCATCTCCATGTTAGGCTGTTTTTGATGATTGGGCCTACTTGATCCAATTTACAAGCTGGGGCTCCATTTTGGTTTTGAGGCCAACCGTAAACTTTCTAGTTTTTTTCTCTAAATAACTACACTTTGTTTAAAATATACTTCTTAACGAGATTGATGCTGTATAGTTTAAGTTTACACTTAATTTTCACAAAATCATTATCTTTTTGATTCATATCTTTTCTGCCCTATAATCCATCCAAATCAAGTTTAGAAAACCAACTCCAATATGCTCTTGTCACTTGAACTAACATGTGGAAAAAATTATTTAAGTAGTCCTTCTAAATAACCCCACATGAATTAAACATGCGCCTCTAGACTACTTAAATTCACCTTGACTCGTTGCACGACCCGAGTTACTAGATTATACTTAAATTCACTTTGACTCATTACGTCGTCTTAAATTGATCGATTTTATTGAAATCAAGCCAATATTCTAAAATTTGACACTAAACCAATAATACATTTAGTGTTGATGTGAGGAAGTACTTAACATAGACCAAGTGATAATCGCCTTTTGAACTGCCAAAT
The DNA here is from genome assembly GCA_036897365.1 of Geranium brycei. Classification (NCBI taxonomy): domain Eukaryota; kingdom Viridiplantae; phylum Streptophyta; class Magnoliopsida; order Geraniales; family Geraniaceae; genus Geranium; species Geranium brycei. The sequence goes on from JAYMTP010002695.1 coordinate 11,208, forward strand.
TAGAAACTGAGTTTTATAATAATAATAGAATGAATCAAAGTTAATTTGTTAACATATTTTATAGGCTGACTAATCTTTTAGTTAGCATATTTTGTAAGCAAATTGAATTGTTGTACCTAATTTAATTCTTTGTACAACCATAAGGTTCAGTCATTATTAATGGAAGATCAAGCCATTGATAGTCAACTATTATTTTTCTACGTGGTATCAGAAGAATTACAGGTCTTATCACTCTTCTGACAGTCATCGACACGAACATAGCCCTTAATCCTCAGATTATTGACACCCCCAACTCAGAAAAATCTATCAACAACCTTTCATCTTATAAACATTGCATGAAAACTTCAAATTGAAGCCGAACTAATCATGCAAGAACTCTGTATTTCATTCATTCCTTCTCGTGTCATCACTACCGATAATGTTGAAACACCCAACCAAGATATTTTGTCATGGACTGGATGAGAACAATTATTGTTTAATTTTCTCGTCGAGTCCATATGCTCCTCTCTCGTCCTAGTATGTTCTAATTTTAGTTTACTATTGTTAATGTGATTAGGTCATTTCTTATATTGTATTAGTAGTATACATGAACTATTATATATAAGGGTTATCTCATTGTATTAGAACATATAATATCAATATAGTTTGAAATTTCACGTGCTATCAGAAGAGATTGATATGGGTATGGTTTACGGGTTTCTCATACCTATGACTCTTTTTGGACTCATCCTCATATGCACAATTCTAGTCGTGCTATGGTCCACGAGTAGAAGATTACCTTTAAATAAAAGTGTTAAAGGAAATGCTTATACACACGAATGCGAAGGAAAATAACCTTCGCACATAAAAGCATGAGAGAGAAAGGATAAACCATCGTGGAACAAAATTGGAAAAAGGTCATATATAATCTCAACTAATAAGATTAACATTTCAATCTTGAAATTCGTCATGAATATATAGTCCATTTTACGAAAATACATATAGTCCATTTTACATGATATAAGAGGCTAGTTAAGTTCTGTCAATAAGATTTATTTTTTTCCTATTTGTTATCCAGATTGCACCAAATTGAGCTCGGAACGGGTGGGTTGAAGGGGATTCCCATGTTGGGATCGAATCCAATTTCGGCTTGGTCTTCCCTAATACATATGAATCTCTCAAATGAATATTTGAACTAAGTGGCATAGCCATAGGCAATGTGAATGAATACACGTCAAGGATCAAGCAGGACCTACTTTTCCTTATAAGAAGCACCCGAATTAAAATCAATACAGTGAGAGTACATTGTCCATGGAGAGACGAATTGCACTCTTAGAAAAGGAATAAATATTTACAGGAGAACTCAATCCAATCAGTAAGAACACTAGAGAGCATCAATGTAATCACAAATACTGAATACAACAATCAATATCAACATTTTGAAACAGTCTCTTCCAGCAGATCACAGAAGCTTTGATATCACCTGACAGGAAGCACAGAACGCATCTGATGCAACCCTAACAAGTAGAGGGTTTTGGTATATTCTGATACACATAACATGATGCAACAACAGTCAGATATTAGTCATGTGCAATGCATTGTGAATCATGTAAAAGACTGAAAACTAAATTATACATATGAATGTTAATAAACAAAATGCATAGTGAATGTAGAAAAAAAAGAGCCTACCCAACTGCAGTTGCACCCCAGGATACTACATTATAGACCACCTTGCTTCCATCCCATGCCTTTCGAAGCTTCCCTTTCTTCTTTTTTAACGAGAATGTCTTGCTCAAGGCTGAAGTGAATTCAAAAGTGTAAATGTCAAACCCTTTTTTACCCAACCTTATAAAAAATTATTTGTTACAGTTAAGCCAGTAAATGTATCTGAAGAAAGAGAAGAAAAGCTGATCAAATATACCACCCAATTGGAGGCAGAAATGAAATTGCAAAATAGTGAATTGGTAGGTTAAAGGGAACCACACTCACCATCCTGGAGCTGATCAGGTGTTAGTTCCTGCAAAGCAATCGACAAAACATAAAGTAAAAACTTAGTGGATGACTTAATAATAGAATGCAGCTTTAAATATCACTGAATGCATAACAGGGACAGTAAACTTTACAGCAGTGTCAGTTGAATAGACTCCACAAACAACACTCACTTTAAATCAGATAAAAATGACCTTAAGTAAAAAATAATACATTAACAACTACAAGATATTCCTCTTAATACTGATTATTTTTCTGAATAACAAGTCATGTCTAAAAGATAATGGTCACATGTCGAACCGAAAGTTTAAGAATTTGTATCTATTAAATGTCATCGGATCAGCTCGAGATTGATCTTAGAAACTTTATAGATCAACACACTAAAAATATTGCATACCTTAGTTTGTTTAAGGGATAATAGATATGCAGCCATGAAGCAAGCAATACCGTCTACTATATCTTCTTGACTAACGAGAATATAATCATCCTGTTCTATATCTGTATTTCCACCTTCCCAAATATCACTTTTACTGATCATGTCCCATGAACTACCTTCTTCTGCAACCGCACAAGGATTTTGTTAGCATCAAGACGTTACATGGTAATTTGGAAAAAATGTGAAAGTTGTCTAGAACATAAACTTCAGAGGAATGTGTGACCCATCAATGCCAAGTTATTTGTCCACAATGTCATATGCAGTACAGATGTCAAATTGCAGTTTTTACCTACCAGACAGATTCTGTGGAACAGATTGATGTACACTCTCTAACTTCTTGAGGAAGTCTGGACATTCAAATCTCGAATTCACAAGGTCACACAGCTGCATTTAGGAGAGAGAAAAAAATACAATTGATAAGATCCCAATGTGAATAAATCATTTCTTCTCAGGTCATTTGATCATTTTACTGGGCTGGAAATTAGCATGCTTTTATAGATGGTTAGACCCTTGAGCACTGACCTCCCCTTTATGCAACCTATACATATTTTTATTATAATGAAACCTGCTACTAAGTTGTACGTCCAGTTTAATCTTAGAAGGATGCAACCAGTTTGGATTTATAAAGGATGACATATCATCACATGATAAGCGATCAAATACTTATTGTTCATACAACGCTAGTAACTACAAGTTCCAAATATACTCCATATAATGATGAATCAAACCCAAATGAAAAATTACTCTTTCAGGTTTATTCTTCAAGTTAGCTTTAAGTGAAAATGAGAAACATTGCATGCACAGAGATAAATAAAAAATACGCTCCTCAAAATAAATGTTCACTTCTTGTTTTAGTTAATTAATTAGGCCCAATTAAGTTCTTATAATATCCATACATAAGTTAGTTATTAACAACTTGAGTAGTGGGCACACGGACACAGATGGCTTAAAGAGTGGAAAGTCAAGCACTGAAATTTGAATAGTTAATTTTCGCAACTGGTCAAATGGGGCATCTATTTTGAGGCAGAGCAAGTAAAAACTAATGGCCAATTTCTTAATGTGATGAAAGTTCATATCATCCTGATCATCACTATAACTCAGGGAAGGTTTATGGAAAACATGCCCATACTAGGAAATATCCTATAAAATTGAGTTTATTCAATCTCCACTACCATTACAAAATCAATACCAGACCCCCAAACTTTAGGTTTCCTTTCCACAATTTATATTCAGCCTTAGCGGTAGTCACACAATTAGCATAAACATGTAATAGAACCATAGCAACAGCCCCTCCCCCAGGTATTCTTAACTTGCACCAGACAAGTACTAACAGCAACGAACAAAGCCTACTCGTGACATAACCATTATATACAGCAAGCTCAACCCAAATAAACAAGTTAGCACAAATTCCTATCCTCGTGACAAGTGCAACGAGCCCATAATTCTAGATAATTAAGCTGCTCATAAGATAGATAAACATATCAACCTCCGGCAAGAAAAATACAGAAAGATTACATATTAGGCTACAACTAACACCTATTCAACTCTCAAACTAGGAGAGCTAGCTGAAGAAAACAAGTATCTATTCAATTGTTTACTCAGACCATCATAATAAGATTGGAAGATCTAGCTGAAGAAAAACTTGCATCTAAATAATTGTCTACTTAGTCCACCAAAGGCCCGAAAATGAAGAAGGTTTTCAATTCACTCTCAAACAATTTTAACCATAAGAACAGGGATTATTCAAAACCAGTGAAATCCACCCTTAAAATCAGCTGAACAAAAACTAGAAAATAGCTAAAACTAAACAGTACGTAACTAAATTTCCCATCTTCTACCTCAGCTTCGATTACCAAACGAAAATCAAAACCCTAAATCCACAATTTAAAATTTAATCACTCAACAATGAACACAATCCATTAAAACCAACGATTGAGCAAAAGGCCACACCTCATCAGCTTCTCGATCGAGGAGCGTGCCAGAGGAGCCGTCGCCGTCGTCGGCCTCAGAACCATCATCGGCGTCAACGTCGTCGGTGACGCTGAGGGACTCAAGAGCTCTCTGATACTGCTGGAGCACGGTCTGAAGCGTCTTCCTCTTGACCCGAACCCGATCCAGCGCCGATTGATCGCTTTTAGCGAAATCAGCGGAGATAGGAGCGGAAGAGCCCGAAGCCTCGACCACCTCCATGAGATATATAAACAGAAAACACACAATTCGGAAATGACGAGTCGAGGGTCGCTTCCGAGAACCCTAGAAGACGAAGACGAAGACGACGACGACGATGTTGTGATGGCTCTGATCTGATCCGAACGCTGGGGAAGAAATTGTTTATTGATTTATTTTGGGATTTGGTTTCGGAGTTGGGAATTGAGTTTGTGGTAAAAGAATACTTTTTTTTGTACTTTGAAGAGAGTATTAACCAACACACAATCTCGCACGTGATTATTTTTTTTTGGATTTCACAAAACTATGGTCTACTTAACAATATTCTCAACCAACTGACTACAACCGATTTATATTTTGTTGTGAGAGGTTCCGAAATTTTGTTGGGTTTTAGGGGTTTTGCTTCATTCGAATCTAGATTTTAATTGTTTTAATCAAATGTTTTGGAGATTTTGGTTACTTCAATATTCAATGGATAAATTTGTCAAAGAACTTGCCGGAGAGAGGTTCGAGCCGCTTGAACTCGCTGGAAAAATGCGTTGGAGAAAGTAGTTGAAGTTGCTCCCTCAAATCAACAAAACGCTAAAAAACGTCGTAGTTGCTTCTTCGATTTATAAGTTCTGAAATTTTGTTGGGTTTTTGGGGTTTTGTTTCAAATGAATCTAAATTTCGATTGCTTTAGTCGAATCTCCGTTTTGCTTCAACGGAGAAATTCGTCAGAGAACTTACCAGAGAAAGCTTGGGGCCACCTAAACTTGCCGAAGTTTTTTTTAAGCTGCTCCCACAAATTGACAAAACGCTCAAAAAATTGTCCTAGTTGCTTCTTCGATTTCTGGGTTCCAAATTTTTTTCATGTGTTGGGGGATTTTCTTCAATCGAATCCAGTTTTTCATTGCAAATTGTATCATATTTCTCTTAAATACAATTCCTTATGACATAAGGAAAAAGTCAGTAGTTAGCCTATCCTTCAAAGTAATCATTTGTACTCATGGGCAATTAAAATTATGTGGTTCAATTACAACTAGAGTTGTCCATAGTTGGTTAACCAGAATCGGTGGGTGGAACCGTTAACCAAATCGGTCATGTCTGGTTTCTAATTTTCGAAATCGAAACCGATCGGAATTAGGCTAAGATCGGACCTCCGGTTAACCATCAATTTCAGTTAAACCGAAACTGGCTTAGATTTAAAAAAAATAATAAATAATAAACTGGAAATAAATCTAGAGTATCTAGGGTTTTGCTCATCCACCGCCGACCTGATCCGCCACCTACTCCGTGGTTGATGAACAAATGAATTATAAAATGTTTAGATCCAGATGCTTGGTGTAGTGGTTGGGAAGTTGATTCCCTTTGTGTGAGGTTGCAAGATCGATTTTTGCCTATTTGCGTTTCACATTATTTCCATTTGAATTGACTAGTGAGGATTGATTTGTTTTTGCCGACATAGAGGAGAGAGATTAGTGAGAAGATGAGGATCTTGCCGGTTTTGACAAACCAAAACTGAATCACCACCGGTTCATACCAGTTTCAGTTTTGTTCGATTGGTTTGGTCCGGTTTCGGTCGATTTTTTGGTTTCCAGCTATATATGGACACCCCTAATTACAACATTCCACTCATAGCATCATTTATTGCCTCCAGATCCTGTTTGAATGAATCATATTCTTCATTCAATATGATAATTCGGTCCTCACATGTTTAAAATCATAATAATTGAATGCAAGGGTTCTTGAACTGAATTCTCTTTACAAGAATTATTTCAGAAAAGTTATGTGGCATACAAATTTGAATATTGAGAAGAAGACGAGGAGAGATAGAGAGAGAGAGAGAGAGAGAGAGAGAGAAGAAAAAACAAAGATATTTTTAGTATTTTAGGAATAGATTGTCCAAAATTGATAGTTAGAGTATTGAAAAATGAAAAATAATAGTTAGGATATGAAAGAGAATAGGGGAATAGTTAAATGTAAAAAATGTGCATTTCTTTATAATATAATTAGGTAAAGTCCGAAAAACATATTTAAGCATTCTTTCTCTTTCAGCCTGAGAAAAGAAGCAGCCTTCCTATATATCAGTACACCGGATAATACGATCTTGAAAATAGGTTAAAGCATCCAACCTCCCATCTCGTCTGCACTCATGGTAAAACTAAAATGATGTGATTGTGAGGTACATTTTCTAAGGTAAACTTTAAAGTGCAATAGTTTACAATTTCGAAGTATAACAATCGATAATTTAGATGGAATGTATTATTTTTGGCCTCATGTCATGTGTGGCCTTTAGAAATTTTGTTTCCAACATTTAGAATGTAATTTTTTTAAAATTTTTTACACTATTGAGCAGTGTTATGGATATCCCCGCGGCTGGTCGATATACTAGCGATATATCGGTTTTTGCAAGTTTTCCGAGACGAAACGGCCGATATCGATGAAAATACCGGTCAAATCCGGTTGACCCATCAAAATTCAAATTGATTCCGGTCTAATTTGGTCCAAATCAATTAATTCTGGTCTATTCCAACTTACATCAATTAATTTCGGTCTTGTCCAATCTAATCCGGTCTTATTCGGTTCACCTAATTAATCCCATTTTGAAATTTGGGTTAATAAACAACAAATAAAAAGTCAAACCCCCATTTATTCATCTCTTTCAATTTCAGGTGAACTTCGAGTTTATTGACAAGTTTAAAATTAAAAATGATTAAATATCATTCATTTTGTTTTTAATAAATAACATATACGTTTAATTATTAATTTATTACAAAACGCGTTTTGTCGCGATTTTCTCAAGTTTGGCAGATATCCGTTTTCGTCGGTTGGCCGATATATCCCCACGATCTGATATCCATGACATTACTATTGAGTTTAAGTGACGGTTAAATTACAGAAGTCCATTAAGATTTACAGACTCATTAAAGTAATTAGGATCTCAAATGTAATTTTGTATTCCATAGATTACAATAATAATATTATTCATTCAATATTCTAAATTTCTAATACATTTGTCATTCTTTACGTAAATGACAGATACAGCTTAAATGATCACTGTAGAAGTGTATGAAATAATGAAACATGCTTGCCTTCAGGTTTTACATAATTCATATATTAAACTTTCCCTATACAAGCAGCAACGTCGCTTTGGCCGAGTGGTTAAGGCGTGTG
>JAYMTP010002696.1:0-18928 GCA_036897365.1 Geranium brycei
TACTAGTGTTATTGATTATCACAAAAACTTTAGTGATAGTTACAATATGCGCGCCTTGCTTTACAGGTAATTAATTAACTCTTATGGATTATTTGTTATTGCTTATTCAAAAAGCAGAGTTTTAATTAGAATATATTGCCATTTAATTACAGTGGTGATCATGACATTTCAATCCCCTACATTTCTACACAACACTGGATAGATTCACTTGGCTTGACCGAGACTGATAGCTGGAGAGCATGGTTTTTTCAGAATGAAACTGCTGGGTTTGTCAATTCTTTTAATTGGCTGATTTCATTAGTAATAAATTCTTTTTATTTTCTTCGTCTAATATTTGGTTTCTCGCAGATACACAAGAAGCCTCACGAAAAACAATTACAATTTGACATACGCAACAATCAAGGCAAGAAACTAAAATTTAACCACACTCTTTTTATTTCTTTTTTGTCAAAGTCAAACCCACCTAAAAGCTCAAGCTGATAGGTGGATGCTCATATTGTTATATAAGCTGGTGAACAAATTCGCATCTTTTAGATGTGAGACTAACAGACGAGCGGGAGGCGGCATATGGAAGTCACGTCCAACACAAAACCAAGCTTTGACACAATGTCGTAAGCCCAACCCACCTAAAAATTCAAGGTGATAGGTGGAAGGTGGAGGCTCAAATTGTTATATAAGCTAGTGAATAAATTCAACTATTTAAGATGTTGAACTCTAACATTTTTTTGTTAAATTTTTATTTAACTCGAGTCGAGCAGAAAACAAAAAAGAGCCTCTAACGTTTTTTTAATTTATAGGGAGGAGGCCATTTTGCGGCAGAGACAAATGTAGAGGAGTGTGCTATGATGGTGAGTAGGTGGATGAATTATGCGGATCTGTAGTTGGAATAAATGTGTACGGCAAAATTAAGTAATTTGCGCACTTTGGTTATTAAGTAAAATAAATTTTTGTTTTCTTGGTGTTTGGATTAATATTTTAGATGAATGATAATATGTGATGCATCAAGATTATACTGAATGTTAGAGCTTATGAATATCGAATTTGTTCATGAAATACTCTTGTACCCTCCTCATGTGCATGGCCTTTCTCCATGCAGTACAGACAATCAGAGTTGTAGTACATAAATTATTATTCTCGATGCACCTAATACTCGGTTAAACCCTTCTATTTTCAACGCACCTAATATGTCAAACCTGCGGCGGACGTGGGCATGGTTCCCCGCCGCTGTCTTAACTAGCAGTTGCATACAGAGCATGTCTGAGGCCCCTATTTTATTACCGCTTGCGGACAAAGTCTGCACGACGTCCTTAACTTAACGACAACACACTTTCGGAGCGTCCCCAACCGTTATGGTAATTAAGGGTTGCACATGTTGTCTGTGCGCCACCAGTATAGTTTGACGGTAGTTGACCGACCGTTGCACAACGGTCGGGTTCTGAGTCGTTTGTCAGACCGTTGAGTTAAGGCAGTGGACAAATTCTAAGTTCACTGCCAGTGAACTTACCAACAACATACATTACATCTACCGTCCGTAACGCGGATTTCTCAATCATACAAACTAGCTGGAATTTGTACTCTTTGCAAATGCTTTTACTAAAATAGTGCAATGCTTCAAAATCTTTTCGGATAATACAAATTAAATATAATAATAATCATAAGTGCACACTCAGTTGATGGGATAATAACATTTAATTATACATAATTACACACTATTTTCATTTAATTACCAAACTAAGTGTATAATTAAAATTGATTCATACATAAAATTTTAAAAAGATCAGAGAAAATAACAAAAGTCACAAATAAAAAATCAGAGTCTTTCTCATCCATTTTCAAGTAATAAAACAAATCAAACATAGAACAAAAAAGTAATAGAATTATCGTTTGTCAAAGAAAAGTCGAGCATAGATCCATAAACAGAAAACTGGAACTGGAAAATGTCACCTGAAGAGACAAATAAAAAATCAGAGTCTTTCTCATCCATCTTTAAGTAACAAAAGAAATCAAACATAGAACAAAAAACTAATAGAATTAACGTTTGTCGAAGAAAAGTCGAGCAGAGATCCATAAACAGAAAACTGAAACTAGAAAATGTCACCTAAAGAGAAAATGCACTTTTGGACATTGGTCAAATATCATGACATGGAGAATGTCGTGTAGATGAACCTCCATTATCTCTTCCATGAAAATTAACATAACGAATTAGATCGTATAATCAAATACATCAAAAAATTCATCTGAATCTGATGAATGTAAGATAAAAATAGTGATCGTTTTATTTGGTCAATGAATAAGATCTTATATAGTGATATGCGATTGATGTGTATTGGAATTAGTTTGAGAGAAGAATTGTAATCCAACAAAATTATAATTAATATTAAATTTGTTTGTTATTATCATTATGCATTCAAATTAGTTTAGGAAAAAAATTGTAATATAACAAAATCATAATCTATATTAAATTTTGTTGTTATTATCATTTTAATTTATTAATCATAATTGAATTTAAGTAAATAGAGAAATTAAAAAATAATTTAAATAAGAAGTTATAGAAAATAGAATAATACCCATTCTATTGAAAGAGGACGCCACGTGACACATGTTAGGATTTTCTTTTTATATATATAGATTTTTAAGGATATCATAATTTTTATTTTGTTATGGTAGGTAAAAAGTCCCAAATACTCTCTAATAACTATTTAATTTTCAAATGTGCCACGTCTTCATTCTTCCTATCAATTTTCAATGGACAATTTTCTATTCAGCAGTTAACAAATCAGAAGTAGTTGTTTTCTTTTCTCCTGTTCTGCAACAAAACATCTACCCATAAATTAAAACTAATTTTGTGAATTAACATTTTGGAAAGAAAAAAAAGACTTCAACTCAACATAACACATCAAGTATTCAAAACCCAAAACCCAAAAAAAAAGTAAAAGACTTTAAAAAAAAGTAATCAAAACCCAAGGAAATTCGGGTGCACACGTTGCTTTGCAACTATTGCGGTCCTAAGGAAATTCGGGTGCATGATACACATCGGTACTCAAGTGCATTTCTCCTTCTAAGTCGAAATAAATATGTCTTAATGCTTCAGTCCGCTATGAAATTGCGTTGACTTAATGCTACAACCAAGGCTTTGATGCGGGTCCATTCAGATCTAACATCGACCTTTTTTACCCACATTTATAACGGTTTTGTTCTCGATTTTCGGATTAAATATTATATTTTTTTGCATTTTTATGTTGTGGTCGTTTTTGGTATTTTGTAGGATTGAGGGCAAAAAGTTGAGAAATTAAGCCAGAATAGCCCAAATGAATCATGGAGCGAAGCTGAAACTTTCGAGTCTCGTAAATTTCTCGTCTGAACTTCAATTTGCACCCGTAATTTATCGATAAGGATGGAATTTGGCGATCTAAGCGTTGAGAAATTTTCAAAATTCTTGGAGCACTTCGGTTGGCACTCCGGTCCGAAGGGCCGAGTGAATTCCAGCAAGTCACTCTGCTGGGCACTCCGATACAGACCAGCTGTTGTGCCGAAGCGTGACATGCAAATGCCACGCTCGGAACACCACGTGCAAGTGCACACGACCACAAGTAGTAAACCGGTAAGACCGGGTCGAATCCACGGGGACTAAGTAATGGTCTCCGATTAGTATTGTATTCGTTTGAGAAAGATGGACTATTAGCTATTATTGTATTGAAACTAAGTTTAACTATCAAGTAATTGCAAAGAGAGTTTTTGTCAATGATATATAGGGAGCCTAGGGTGCTAGACATGCAAGATTGAAATTCAAATTATTGAAATACTAGTCCAAATTGGTGAATAATATGCCAAACCTATGTCATAAACACCAATCTCGCATCTCGACATTGAAATTGGTCTAATCTCGAGTCAACCCTCACTCTCTCGAGTTTGAATCCAACTCGAGACCGCATTTGCCAGACAATCTTAGGCTAAGAGTCAAACCGAGGTGTCAAAACACGGTTTTAGAGCCTCTAACTCTCTGTGGTTCCTAAGTCCAAAACTATTCGTCCCTCTCGAGATCGACCTAGTTTCCTAAACATGCATCCTAAATGGCCAAAATAGTTAGCAAGCATCCACACAAGGAAATTCACATAGCATATTCATCAACCTAGAACTAATACTTCAATAACAATAACTTTCAATCCATACAACCAACGCTTGCTTGACCAATTGGTCAAGCACTTGAATATGGGTCCAAAGGTCCTGGGTTTGAGTCACGCTGCGGTACCTCGTCTTTGTTTCCAACTTCTGTTGGACCTCTCTCCCAATTTCTGTTGGGCCTCTCTCTATCTGCGGGAGTCAAGTGGCAATATTGGGGCCCCTTCATGTGTGCTAGAGGAGAACGCTGATGATGGGAGGTTTGGTAGGTTAAAAGTGACTCCCCAATCCCTATGTCAAATGACCCTTTTATAGGTGCTGAAATTTGGGTCAAAGCCACGGTCTTTTCTTTGGGAGTCACGATCATTCTCTTCTGAATTTGGGTCACGATCGTGACAGATGAGTCGCGATCGTGACGCTCTCTGTGTCCCGATCGTCCCGCCTCCGTGATCGAGATCATGCCTGGCTACGGGCTGTGAGGAAAATTATATTTAATATAGCACGATCGTGGCCTCTCTGAGCACGATCATGACAATTCTCCCTTCTTGCCTTTACTCTTATTTCTTGCCCCACAAGCCTCGATCTTTTCAGTTCATAACACTCGACCTTTTTCCTCCAAAACCTGCAAACGGTCTCAAACACTCCAAGCGTAAAATTGCCCTATATTGACTCTTAAATAGCCACTACGAAGCAAATAAATACTCAACATGTGAGGTTGATCGGGATCAAACGGAGACCGTTCGACCCCACATCAACACACCACACTTAAATCCTTATCGTCCTAATAAGCAAAATAAGCATGTGTAGTTATTTGCCGAGTTAGGTATCCTGAGCCAACTCAATAGAAGGAGCTCGACATCTCCTAGGGGTTTAAGGACAAGCACCCCCGAACCAAAGCATACACTTTATTGAAAAACAAGTAAATGAAACACTTTGTAGATTTTTGCTTAACTCTTAACAAGAGGAAAATGGTAGAATTTGGGGTGCCTCCCAATAGCACATTTGTTTAAAGCGTTAGACGTAACGGGGTGGAACCACCCTAGACCAACTCGCCAACTTCTGGCGATATCATGTTTAACCACCCTAGACCACTCTCTTTAATTCTTCTAGGCATTCTTGAGCACCTCTAGCTTCTTTAACATTTCTCACCCGTTGTGGGAAGGGTGGGATGAGCTTTGGCTTTCCTAACTCATTGACGGCTTTTTCTGCCATTAGACTCTTGGGTCTAGCATTCTCTTCATTTCCTCCAAGAAATATGGCGCTCACTTGTTTCTTCCCATTATCTAGGGGTTTCTCTATGGTGCTTGGGAGTGTCCCTATAGGCATTGGAGCGCTTCCTTGCTCTAATCGAGTTTCGATGTTTTTCATTCCTCTCCTTACCTCTTCATTGAATAGGGCTTGACTTTTCATAAAAGTAGTGAGAATGTCTTAACGATTCCCCCCGCTAGCATTGGATGTTTGGCTAGTTTTCCCCTTTTCATATGTCGAGTGAGGATTACCTTGATAGTTACCACCTTGTGGTTGTTCTTGAAATACCTTATTGTTGGGCCCGTAGACAATAGTCCACGGGCATCCGATAACGCGCAAGCGCACGCGTTCGTCACAAGTAATACCGGTAAGACCGGATCGAATCCTCAGGGACAAACTAGGGTTTATCTCAATGTTAATTCCAACTATAATTTGTAATTAAATATATTTGAGGTAAGAATGAGTTTTATAATAATATAAAACGTCAAGTTTTCAGAGAAAATATTAGAGTGGAAGAATCACAGGTGTTAGGCCAACTAGAGATTGTAAACGATTAATAAATACGAATAAATCAATATGCCGGTGTGGTAATCCTAAGCATCCACAAATGTCAATTCCTACTCTTATAGTGATTTAAACCTTGAGTTGAATTACTCTCGGGCCTCTCGACCTCGAGCCAGTTCCACTCAGATAATACAAACTATCACAGGATCGGGGTTAATAATAACCCCTTGAATATGGTTCGGTCCGTTGTCCACCGTCCCTCTCGAACTCGGAATCACGAATTAAATTAATCACATGTGTCTCTAAACATCAGCAATTGACAAATCAAACACCATACACATACCAACATGCAAATCAATTCATTCATAACATTAAAAGTTAAAGAATCCATGGTAAGGACCTAGCACCCATGATCACAGGATTTTAGTTCATGATCACGGTGCTAGCAATGAAAGTAATCAGGTACAAATCAGAACACATAGATACAAGATAGAAAACCAAAACTCTTCCGGGTCGAAGATCATGAAATCCCTCTTGTTGCTTCGGTTCCGAGCGATGCCTGAGGTCTTGATTGATCATTGCACTTGCTTGGCTTTCAACATTGATGAAGCTCATATTGAAGTCTCTAAAAACGCCTCTGGTAAGCTGGAGTCATCCTCTATTTACGAAAAACCCCTTTTATATTTTGCTGCTATGACTGTGCTGATGGGCTGAGTGACGGGCCGTTGTGGTGCCCGTCACACCAACCCGTGGCCAATCCTTCGGGCTCGACTATCTTCAGGGCTAACGGGATCATTGACAGGCCGTTGGACGGCCCGTCAAGGCTGGCAGTGGCCAGCTTCTCGAGCTCTCCTCAAGTCTCCTGGTGACGGTGAGGGCAACAGGCCGTTGAGGTGCCCGTTGTTTATCCCAGAGTGCTCCTTTTTAGTCTTATATCCTGTCCTCTGGACAAGTAAGCTCAAAAACCCGTGAAGGCAAACAAGTGTAAAATGGACCAAGAATCGTACAATCCCGAGGGTAAAAACGTCAACTAATGTGAGAAATATTATCTGAAAAGTAAGCTTGATATGAACGCATCACTTATTATAACCTCGAGCTGGATTGTTGGGAAGAGGTATTGCATAGTAATTGTTCGGGTGGTTTTCATAACCACCGGGGTTGTTTTGAGCGGGTCGGTCTTGATCACCGCCTTCTTGTCTTTGGTTGTTGTTGCCGCCTCCATAGTAACCTTAGTTTGGTCCATGGTTGTTTTTCATATAATTAACTCGATTCACGTCCGCTTGGGACCTCATATTCTTCTCTTGGCAAAAGTGATCCTCCTCCTCCGACGTTTACCGCCATTTGGGATGCTTAGTTAAGCTCTCCATAAAAGATATGATTCCCAACAACATCTCCTATTTGGTACTTGGGGTACTTGCGGAGCAAATGCTTGAAACGTTCCCAAGTCTCTCCAAGAGTTTTGCCCGGATATTGCGAATAATTGAAGATGTCCTTTCTTAGCAATTTTTCCTTTCGCGGTGGCACATATTTGGCGAGGAAGAGACGTTCAAGGGTCTCCCAATCTCGCTTGTCCCTTTGATGCAAAGTCATATACCAATTCTTAACCGCTCCACCCAAAGAGACGGGGAAGAGTTTGCATGTTAAGATCGTCTTCATCTTCTTCCTCGAAATCATCATCATTGAGGTCTCGCCTCGCATTGTTTTCCACCAAATTAGGTTCCCCATCACGTTCACCTACCCGGGCCACCAGACCTAAATTGTCACCAATTACGTATGTAGCTGCCATAACACTAGCTTCACTCGAACTATCACCTAAACGTCTTCTCAAAGAGTTGTTCTTCCGACAAAACGCCTCAATTTCCAGATTGTATTCAAACTCGATCACACCCGAGGTTCGGGTCATGCACTAGATCAAAGTAGCTAAAGAAAACACAAGTAACAAGTATCAAAGTCCAAATTAAACTAGACACAAACTAATCATTTACCAATTAGTCCTCGGAAACGGCGCCAAAAACTTGTTGGGCCGAAGCGTGACACGCAAATGTCACGCTCGGAACACCACGAGTAAGTGCACACAGCCACAAGCAGTAAACCAGTAAGATCGGGTCGAATCCACGAGGACTAATTTAGGGTCTTCAATTATTATCGTATTCGTGTGAGAAAGATGGACTACTAGCTATTGTTGTATTGAAATTAAGTTTAGCTATCAAGCAATTGCAAAGAGAGTTTTTGTCAATAGTATGTAGGGAGCCTAGGGGGCTATACATGCAAGATTGAAATTTAAATTATTGAAATAGTAGTCCAAATTGGTGAATCATATGCCAAACCTATGCAAAAAATTTAGGAAATGTGCCCTAGCCCAATCGATATATGTACAAACGTTTTGTCTTCTGTTAGTAGCAATAAAAATCGGCATTTTGTTATCATTGTGTTGTGGTAATAAGTCAAGCATAATTTCATCTAAGGTTATCGAATGTGTCATCACTGATAGTAGAACCCTTGGATACGCACATAATTATACTTGACAGGTCCCTGGTCAAATGCTTATAAAGCGACCAGTATGAGGATGACTCTTGATCACGCTCTATTGATCATAGGTATAGGTTTACCTAGTCAGATCATAGATATCACTTGGAAAGTGATATTGGACGACCCGACCTGAGTATGAGATATATATTCAGTCATGAACATGCTCAAGTTTTTGTAGTATCATTGAATCCTTACGGACCTTGGAGTCTTCGTCGATTCCTATATGACAACTCCCATAGTTTGACATATTGATCTACGTTGTCCGTAATTGGCTATAAAAGAGGTATGATTGGCTATGTGACGAATCATATGAGGGATGCAGTTGATGGCCAAGGGATTTGTCCCTCACATATTAGTGGGAACGATATCTGTTTAGCCCTCTTTATAAGAATGACTGAGAGGAAGTGTGCGGCTGCACCAGTGGTAAAGGTAATTATAATCTCAGTCATCTCGAGATCAAGAAACAGGTTTGAATGAAATAAGGATGACGACTCTATGCCTTATGTTCAAACAAGATGTCTAGTGACAAAGGGATTATGATACCTACAACAAAGGTTAAGTCTAATCACCGATCTTCATGATCATTGGGTAATCATAATGTCTTACTAGAGACTACTTATGATAAATGGACCAAAATGTGATTTAGGGTCATTTGCCAATGAGTCATGAGTCTACAAGGTCACACACAAAGAGCAAGCCCGAAGCTAAGTGAGCTTATAAAGCTCATTAGGAGGAATAAGTGAAAAACACGTTTTCCCGAATTCTTCAGATAAGTCACATTCCGGGTGATGTGGGGTCGAACGGCCTCCGTTTGATCATGATCAACCGCACATTTGAGTGCTTATTTGCCTCGTAGTGGCTACTTAGAGCCAATTAGGGTCATTTTACGTTTGGTAGTGTTTCAAAGAACATATGCAAGAGATGAAAAAAATAGGTGGAGAATAGAGTGTCAAGAGGATCGAGACTTGGAGAGCAAGAAACCAGGAAATGCTACAGAGGCCTTTAGTCACGATCGTGCCTCCTTTATGCACGATCATGATTAATGAAGGTCACGATCGTGACCAGACTTGAATATATTTGAGGTATTTTTGCTCGATTACCCGAGAGCTCCCACGATTTTGGTCACGGAACCCTCACGATCGGGACCTAGAGAGAGTCACGATCGTGATCCCATTTCAAAATAAGACACGATCGTGGCATCGAAGACGAAGACCGTGGTGCTGACTAGTACAGAGTGGTCCCCTAAGCTCAAGTCACGATCATGACAAGCCTAGAGACGACCGTGATTGTCTCTAAGTCACGATCATGATACTTCAAAGGGACGATCGTGACTAGGTGAATTTTCTGAGCCTTTAAAAGGGCCATTTAACCTAGGGATTGGGATCACTTTTTCACCTACCAAAACCCTCCCTCAGTAGTCACTTCTCTAGCACAACATCCCCTTTGCCCTCACCATTGTTTCCTCTCCTTCAAGCTACCAAGTAGAGTTCTTCATCAAGACTTCACTTTCCAAGCTTAGAGTGGAGCAAGAGAAGGCATTTCCTCTATCATCTCACCAAGACTTTCAAGAATCTCAACATTTGACCAAACTAGAAGAGTTCACCATTCACCAAGAATACAAGAGCAATTCTTACTTTCTCTACACTTTTATGCTTGTGCTTTCATCTTTTGCTTTGTATTTGAACATGTTTATTGGATTGAGCACCATGGTTGAGGGCTAAAAACCCTTGGCCATGGGTGCTAGACTTTGTATGCTTTGATTCATTGTTATTTGAGGTATTAGTTCTAGGATTGATGATGGTGTTTTGTGGGTTTCCTTGAATGAATGCTTGTATTTTATGTTGGCCACCTAAAATGCATGTTTAGGAGGCTAAGCCGATCTTGAGAGAAACGAATAGTCTCGGACCTAGGAACCACCGAGGGTTAACCGCCCCTGATAGAGTCAATCAAAGATAAAAGCATGAACATTAAGTTGTCAATTCAACATTCAAGCAATAAACACCAAGCAAACTCAAACAATCATGCAAAAACAAATACTTAACCATAATATCATAAATTTAAGTCATACAAAAGGTCTAGCACTCATAGTCTTGGTTCGAAAACTGTTGCGCTAATTACGACTTAACTTAAATCCTGAAAAAAAAAAGGACCAGGGGTTTCTCCCCTTTGGTCCAAGTATCCTTTTTTGTGTATCAAGTCCGTGCCTCCCTTGCTCTTGCCAACTCCATAGCTCATGTCTTTGATTTATGGCAATACTCACTAGACTCTCTTCTCTGAACCCGGTTTTTCTCCTCCATTGCCATGGATCGCCATTTTCAATCTGCCACCACCTCGCACTATCCAATTCCCTATAAATCTTGTTGACTATGACGAAACCATACCCACTTTGCCATTTCTTAAAACACTTGGTAAAATATTGTCCTCAGGTGTTTCCACCACAAGAAAATATCTTCTTATCCACAATCAATAAAAACATAGAGAAAAATGTCAGAAGCTTTTCATAAAAATTGGTCTGATTTCCGCTGGACGTCTCCTCTTTCATGACAATCTCAGGACCCATTGCATGATTTCCGATATACACCTCTTCTTCTTAGGAGTTGTTGACTGCCTTGAACCTGTGATTCAAAAAGGAAATCAATAAAGCGCTTGGCTTGGATCTTCTCCATCTATGTAGAGAATATTATGGAAATGAAGTTTAAGGTGAAGCAGGACCTCATGTATTCTCTAGCGTATGATCGTGATCGGAGCCACGACGCGCCTCCTCGAGTTCCCGTCTCGGGCATCGAACTCACCAGCAACGACTCAGACAACTCTGCCGACGTGATGGGAGTGGTTGTCGCGGCCGCCGGAGAGTTCCGCAGGGAAAAGTTAGAATCGTGGTGGTGACTCAACCGAAATCGCGGTGGGGCTGGATTTGATGGCGACTATTCGTGTGTTGGCTATAGGAAGTTGCAGGTGATGAAATTATGAAATGAGAGCAAATATAAATTAGGGTTTTATATTTATTGCGGGCTAATTTGGCCCATATATCCTTTTGACCAATTATTTCATTTAATTTATTATTAAATTGCTTCTTTTTAAGAATTATTGATCATACCCTCCTACGAATGATAATAATTCTTATATTCTCTTCTAATAGTGAGTTTTTACAAAATGCATCCCCAAATATAGCAATCAAACCAGATGTAATTTTTCAGCCGTATACAATCTACCAAAAATCAAGTTTTGTTTCCACACTAGTGAAACAATTAAGTTATAATGTGATGTCTCAAAATACACAAGACCATTAAAGTTATGATATGATGTCTCAAAATACATAAGAAAATTAAGAAATGAAATACATATTAGCTCGTAATGTTGAGTTCATGAATAAAAAGGCTACAAGCTCAAAGATGTGACTATGAATATAATTACCGGGTAGAAATTTTTTGGTCGAACAGTCTAAATAATGACCTAAATATTCTTTCCCACGTAGCTTATCTCATATTCTAGTTTACCTTTTCTTTTTATTTTTATTTTTAGAGCTTTTCAATTGAGCAATACACAATGTTTTGAAATCATTTTTCAAAAACACAATTTTCCAAATTATTGCAAGCAAATAAATTTTGTGTTTCACTTGAGTTTAGTTTCAGGGTTTTGATCAATTTATCAACTTGATTTTATTTTGATGGTATATTATAATTCATAAAAATGAACTAAGATCCTGACCTCCAATGTATTTATAATTTTGTTCCAAGTGCTGGTTGAAGTTGGATGTTAAAAATTAGAAAGAGAGAAAATTTAGAAAATAAGTGAAAGTGAAGGAGATGACATCTTTTTGTCAATTTGATTGTTAGTTGAGAGCATTTACGACTTTTTACATTTAAAAAAAACTCCGTCCAGATTTTATTGGAAAAGAGATGTGTAAAAATACATAATAAAATGAGTCGAAAATAAAATTTTTAAAAATAAATATAATAAGTTATAAAATACATCATAATCAGTGCAGTAAAGTGTAATTATCTATAATTATTATTTTTTTCATTTGTGAACTGTGTTAAAACTTCAGTGAAATCCATGAGATGGAGGTAGCAACTAAGTTTGGAGCACGTTTATTCCATTTTATGTGTAGTTGGATAGACCTATCTCCATTGAAGAAATCAATGGATAAATTAAGTATGGAATCTAAATTATTGTATATTTTGAAAGCTACAAGTTTTTTTTAAAAGCAAACCATTATATTCTAATATACTCTCAAGGCACACTTACAAGCACCAATACAAATACCACAATGGGCTTAACAAACACCATGAGGGCTAGCTCCTCGGTCTAACTCACCCAGGGTTTTCACGGCTCTATACATAATTATGCCTAAACTCACATGATTTCGGACTAAGTGATGCACAAACCAGCAATCCCGAAACGGGAAACGACCAGACTGAAACTAGACACTAACAATTGCACTAAACAACATTAAACAAACTACAACCAATACACAACACTTAACAAAACCAAATAACTCCTCTAACGCCGACGTTAAATTGCTTCCACCGAATACCCCAAAACTAGACCAACGGCCACCTCCAACAATGCCCTCAAGGTCTCCCAGCAAGTTCCGACGATCCGACCAGCACAACTGGGAACTTAGTCCACCAAATGCCCTCTGACCAATAAGCCACGTCGCGGGCCTCCACGACACCTCCGCCTATGCCCAACCACTGAGCTCCTGACACTGGCCACCAACTTCTCTACCAAAACAGCACTGGCTGTCACGGAGACAGCCGAGACTAAGACGGTCTTAGTCTCCCTGTTCAAGCTGCAACTCCAGCAACACCGGGAGTTGCTGGCGAACATGGGACTCCTCTCCTACCTCTTCCCACCACAAAACCACAAAAATCGGAACCTCCAACAACGGCGCCGGAGGCCCTAGCCTCAAAAATCAACCGAAGTCTCGCGGTTTCTGCTCCTATCTCCAGGACCTCCACCAACCCCAACAAACTACCACCTCGTCGCACTGAAGAGAGACTAGAGAGACGAGATCTCAAATTTGAGAAGCTTGAAACCGCACCACACGCCTCAAACCGTTTGAGCTTGGTCCAAAAAGGCTAGAAACGGAAAGGTTAATTAGGATTGTCGCCGGAGAGAGAAAAGCCGGAGATGGCCGCTCCTCCAGCGACAACAGCATTTTGAAGAAAAACTAGGGTTTGGTAGGGAGAAAAGACCAACCCCAGAAAGACTTTTTTCAAGGGTACAAGTTAATAATAAAGACAATTGTCTGAAGAACAAATGTAGTTCACATTGGTTAATTCTAAATTTGTCATTATACCATTATAAAAGGAGGACCTTCTACGCACTTATGCATGATTCTGTTTAATTTGGTGTCTTAATCTGCACTAAAGTTATTTAAATATCTTCTTAAAGAACTTATAAATCTACAAGTTAAACTTAATATTTGGTTTATGAAAATGTGAGCATAATTTGCGATGAATCGAGACACAATAAACATGATAGAACTCAAACTGAGCACACATAACAAAGTGGCATCGCAAAATAGGCCCACTTTGTCAGCAAGGCATTACGACCATAGTTCTACTCACGATTTCCAATTTTTTCCTCATGTATTGATGAGTAGCTGATCGTTGATGCTGATCTTTTGTCTTCATCCTCATAAATATCATTCATTTTGTTAGTGACAAATTAAATTTGAAAGATCCATTTGAGTAAATAAATTCTTCTTCATGGACACAATTTTTTCTAGTAGTTATGTACCATTATAAATTCGTAAAAGAAGTTAGTTATGTATTTTGTTGATTGAAGAAATGTACTGGAAACTTTTCTTATTCTTTTTTTCATCCTTATGATACATAATATTAAAATAAAGTGAAAAAAATCACCCAAATTGTAAATTAACGTGTAAATTTTTTTAATTATTTGTAAATTATATATTTATATCAACTAAATATAAATTTAATTTATTTAATATATATGTATGTATATATATTAAAAATCTAGAGATAATTCCTTAAGTGCGATTGTTTCTAACACAATCTAATTTAAAGTGAGATGTCCATATCACCACTTTTAACTCTTTTTAGTGATTGATTGATTAATTAGTTGATTAATTCATCAGTTAAGGCCAACCCAGAAAATGTAATCGAGGTTTTCCCAAACCAGATCAGGCTTTCCCAGTGACTTTTTTGCGGCCTAAACCTCTCGAACCAGATCTGGCTTTTTCGGTGACTCTATGCTTCCATTTTCTGCATCTCCTATGTTCAAGTTAGTGTATGGGAAGCTATAGAGATAGAGAGGCTCTCTCTATTGTTGTCAATAATCATATATGATCTCATCTCCACAAAGAAAGATGAAACTCAATTATCAATTATCACCCATCATCTCATCTCCACAGAGAAAGATGGAAGGCAGAGACGGTGCCCATCCCTTTCTCTCGGTTGTCGCTCGTCGCCTTGTAGGGCGTGGTGGCTATGGAGCCACCTAGAGTCGTCTAGGTGGAAACACTAACAACTATGCAACAGAGGTGGCGACTAGGGTTCTTAAGTTAGTGCCGTTGTGGGATTCTCCAGCTCGTCGACAACGGTGAATCCTCCAATGGCATTGAACCTAGAAGGCGCATCGGTGAATCGACGCCTCCATTCCTCTCCAAGATCGGCGGGGCTCAAGTTCGTCGACGAATTTCTGGGGCTGAATCACTCACACCGAGTCCAGCCCAGTTCTCAACCTGCCTCCGCCTCTAGTCCCTCAACTTTTCCGGCATAAATTTATGCCAATAAATCTCTGAACGCATAGATCTGATTGGGGCTCATAGATGATGAATAACGGTCACACATACAAATAATTTACCGTATTGAACTGACTCTTAAAATAGTACACCGTACTGACGTGAAAATGTATAATACCACACCGTAGTGTTCAGGAATTATCAAAAAAAAAGTATATTTATATTCCACGTAAAAGTTAAATATATATTTATTCTAAAAGTAATTATATCATTTTGAAAAATAGGGATCACATTATCTATTTCCCGTTTAATTTAATTTTTATAAATGGTGCAAGAAATTAGATAGCTCGCAGCGTGTTTTTGTAAGTAATGAAGTAGACAACAAGTGTTCGATTTATATTCAAACGAGTTTATACAACTAAGCTTGAGTTTGTCTTGAAGAAACATAATCAAGTTCGAGTTTCACTCGGCTCTATTCGTGTAACTTTCACTAAAAATATTCATTAATAGATTATCGCATGAATTTGTTCGGATTGTCCGATTCACGTTTATGGACTAACCCATATCTTACACATTCACTAGTGGAAATTGTTTTAAAGATGGCCGACCTTGTATGCCGACGTTAACTTTAAAAAATGTTGTTAATAATAGCAGTGCACGAGATGCTGTTATTATAATGTCACGTATGTACGACACTGTCAACTAACGAGGACATACGGTGTGCTACAGATGGCATCAAGTTTAACAATAGCATACACACATGGTTCGTCGTTATTACAGTGACGCCCCTTAAACATTGTAATCTCCAGGAAGTCACTGATAGTACAAATCACAGCAGCACTGCACATACAATCCCCATTCTTGTGCTCATCTCATGCAACAACTTTATGATGACATACATGGTTGAACTCATCGATAAAGGGGTGCATAAAGTTATTTAAAAATTTACTATGAGACTTCAAACCATATCAACATCATCAACCTATTCTATTCTTTCTTCATATTCATCGATGTTGGAGAATAGAAGGATCGCGACAACCAGCAACAAACCCCATGGCATAACACTCATCCCAAATGGGCTAAACACGTTCGCGGTCATGGTAAGGCGCACGTTTTAGATTACTTTTGAAAAGTCCGGCTATGTCGCATCAAACAGAATATAGTCTTGATCGTCTAAGGAATGTGCTAATATAGTCACCTCGCCGTCCAGGTCCAACCCAAACCCAAGATTTTCCCTCATCGGCTCCATCTCTCGCCAAATCTGCCTCAGCTCCGGTCATCGCCTCCTCGCGGAACACCTCGACTCACTGGTAAGTCCTCATAATTTTAGGATTTAGGGTTTGATTCTCTGATTTAGGGATTTAGGATTGAAATTGATTTAGGGCGAGCTGGCGCAGCTACTCCTGCTGCTGAGGAGAAGAAGGTATATTTTATTGTTAGCTCTTGTGTTTACATTTTCATATTTTTTATTGAAAATTGAAAGTCACTTTTGGTAGAACCGTAGCATGACAGTTTAAGTGAATTTTGTGTGTTGTTATTTGTTAATTCCTGCAACTAATGGCTGTTGAAGTTTGGGATTCATTTTTTGCTGAGTGGTGTTTTGTGTGAATTGTGATGTGCAGGAAGAGCCTAAGGAGGAGAGCCATGATGACATGGGCTTCAGCCTGTTTGATTAGGTCACTCCATTCAGTATTTGTTCTTATAACATTTGTTCAACATAGGTTTTATGTTTTGAAAGTTTTATATTTGCTAGCCATTGTTGGTCAAGTTGTGCACTCTAAATTTTGTTTGAGGAATTGAATTGAATTACATTGTCGGTTTTGTTTGATTTGGTTCTCTTCTTACTAATTTATTGCATTACTATAAGTTTAAATTATCTTGAGTTGTTTTCATGAAATGTGCTTGGGATGAAGTTCGTGACATTTTCTGTTTATAGCATGTTGTTTAGTTATATGCATATTGTCCAAATATTTCTAGTATGCCGTTAATATTTAAATTATGGGTCTTGGAATTATACAATTCCAATCGGAATTATATAATTTCAAAACCCGTATTTTTAAAAAAAATACACATTTCACCTAGCCGGCGAGACTTTGAAAGTCTCGTCGGTTAGGATCTCCAGCCTACCCGACGAGACATTGACCAAAATCTCGCCGGGTATGTTTTTCATCCTACCCGGCGAGATATTGACCAAAATCTCGACGGGTATGTTTTCAGCCAACCCAGCGAGATTTTGGGGTTCACCAACCCGGCGAGATATTGATGCAATATCTCGCCGAGTATGACCATTCCCGACGAGAACCAAGCCGGTGATATTCGGGCGAAAATCTCGCCGACTTGGCCTAGCCGGCGAGACCGGATCTCCTGCCCGGCGAGAGCAAAGTCTCGCCAGCTTGGAGGCAATTTTCAGTGATGTGTGATCATAATAAGGGCAGCGCACGTAGTCACGTAAGTGACCAAAAAGGTTAAGGACCGCTCACATGGGGGTGTAGGCTGCCCTTAACTCTTTATGGCCGCCTACATGACCACGTTTGATGCCCTTAAGTTTTACAAGGGCAGCCCATGTCTTTCACCCAGCTGCCTATATAGTAAAATGGTGTAGTGATTATATATACTATGTTTGCTTCTTACTAAGATTGGATATTATTTGCTCCACCTACAATTAATTAAGTACATTGGATTAAACTTTTATTAAAAGCAGACATAAATTTTACATATAACTTTACATTTTTAGTTAAGCTAATATATTACATATGAGTTTTGACCTATAAATTGAGTTTATATGTGCAAGAGGCCATTGGGGAGTTCTCCGAGTTTTGTATGGAGAGGAATCTATGAGGGAAGATCAATTGTTCGGCAGAAGAACATTGGGCCTGGAAATAGTTCGGTTATAGGAACCCCATGATTAGGTGGCGATGCTCCGACGATAAGTGCAGGGATGGTCATTCCAGTGGACATGTGTATCTCCGAGCTGTTCAAACCAGAGTGCAGAGCGTGGGACGAGGGCAAGGTGAGGGCGCAGTTTGACAATGACACGAGTAATAGGATATTCTCCGTCATTCCTAGATGGTACGAAACCAGGGACCACTGGTACTGGGATGCGGACAAAACGGGTGATTACACTGTCATGGGAAGCCCTACACCAATTTCTTATATACGCACTTATTATATGTTAGTACTATTATGTCTCATGTGAATCCAAGTTACACATCAAATAATATATATTGTATTTGAAAAATAGGTAACTATTAAAATAAGGACTTTATATATTAATCTTACTACACACACAAAGATTGACACGATCAATTAATCTTAACATATATACCGGACAAGGTGACAAATTAATCTCAATATAAACATTGAAGTTATGGCTTGCCATATTAGAATCATGAACTTTCTTTGTGTACTTCTTTATAATAAGACTCGATCTCCTTGCATTGATTTATTACATTATATGCAACTGCAACAGAACTATAATCATAAGCTTTGCGCAAGAAAGGGGCGGATTCAAAAAAATTTTTAAGGGAAGGCGAACTTTCATTCTAAAATATAATATAAAGAATTAAAAATTAATTTCATAATAAAATATTTATTAAATGCATATAATAAAATTTAATTCGAGCTTGATTATTTACATTTTAGTTGAGTGCAAATTTAACTTCCATGGATATATAAATTAAAGTATAACAAATATTTACACGAGAAATAAAAATAATAAATAAAAATAAATTGATATAAATTAAAGCAAAATAATATAAATTATAATAACGTATTAATAGTATAAATTATTATTATTCTTTTTTTTAATAATAT
>JAYMTP010002697.1:0-18927 GCA_036897365.1 Geranium brycei
AACCGTCGTGACAGATGTTCACCGACTTCTGTGATGACTTCTGGATGGACATCTTTCTGTTTGACGCATGTCGAATCATCTGGATAGACATGTGTCAGAAAACATGTCATCTGACCAAAATAGCCAATATAATCGTAACTACAATATCGTATTTTTTTAATAAAAATGTGTGTAAATGAGAAAGGCTACACAAAGGCCAAAGAAGCTTCTTTTTTTTTCAGCATAAACACATAAGCAGCTCCATTTTAAAGCTACAAACCAGAGTGCCTCTGCATTGTCTCTCTACAGAAACTCTCTCTCTCTCTCTCTCTCACTCACTCCTCTTTCTTGTCCATCAAGCTACTCTCTTTCTTCTTCCTCTACACACCCTTGTCAACCTATTTGATTTTCTCTCTCTGGGTTTCTTCATTTGTATGAAGCTTTGATGTCTAGGCCTCTCGAGCATGATTACATAGGCTTGACAGAGACCTCCTCAGTGGAGAGAAGCTCTGAGAAGATCTCATCTTCTTCCTCCTCCACTGAGAGCCTCAATCTCAAGGAGACTGAGCTCAGGCTCGGCCTACCTGGCTCTGTGTCTCCTGACAGGAAACTTGGGGTTTCTCTTTTTGGGAAGGCTTTGGAGGAGAAGCATGTTTCTGGGTTCTCTGCCCCATTGAAGAACCTCGTTTCTGGGTCCAAAAGGGGGTTTTCTGATGCCAACGTTGGTGGGTCTGGGAAATGGGTTTTCTCTGTGCCTGAACCTGATTTGGGGAAAAAAGGTGCTGTCTTGTTCCCTCCCAGAGGTGAGTGTAATGACAATAATGCCCTCAAACCAGGACCAGCCATGAAAGATGGTGTTGCTTCTGTTCCTCAATCTTCAAAGCCAGTGCTGGAGAAGAAGGATCATGCTTCTGCTGATCATGGTGCTGCTGCTCCTGCAGCAAAGTAAGTTGCTCTTAATTTTTTTCTCAATATTTTTGGTTCTGAGCTTCATTTCTCTCTCTTGGGTAGTTCCTATTAACCCTTTGGCTGATGGGAAAATTTTCTTGTAAGAGAGAGAAAAGGTTCAGTCTAGTGCCTAATTCAGTTGAGTGCCAATTTCTGTTTCTGGGTCCTCAAGATATGAGAATTGAAACTGGAAATCTTGAATTTTGGGGATAGAATGGAGCACTACTATTGTTTGTGTTGAACTCCACTTCATGGATTGGTTTTTTCTTTCTTCACTTACAAGTTTAATTAGATAGGTGGAGGCATAAGATGCTTATAACTATTAAAACTAATGAGGGGATTTACATCAAGGATGAGCTGTTATCATCTTGCCTTTGTTGGTTGATGGTTGTATTTTGCTTAACACTCACCTTTTCCTTGCAACCTTAACATTTTTTGTTTGGTCTATCCTTAGTTCTTCCAAATTGATGTCTACATGTACTAGCTTATTTGGGAAAAACAAACTGAGTAGAGAATGTTTATGTTGCAGGGCCCAGGTGGTAGGATGGCCACCAATTCGTTCATTCCGGAAGAACACCATGGCCACTAACTCGACGAAGAATGGCGATGATTCTGAAAACAAAACCAAGCCTGGATGCCTCTACGTTAAGGTCAGCATGGATGGAGCTCCATACTTAAGGAAGGTTGATCTCAAGATCTACACCAACTATATGGAGCTCTCATCAGCTCTTGAGAAGATGTTCAGCTGCTTCACCATCGGTACACTATACTTCTTCCACAACGTAGTTTGGATGCAAAATTTAAGAAATTTGCCATCAAAATGACTTGCATATGAATTTTTAGCTCATTGAAATGTTGCCGTGCATAACGGGTATTCACTTTTGTTTATGAACGGTGGTGATGATACAGGGCAGTGCAGTTCTCATGGACTTCCAGGGCGAGAAGGGCTTACTGAGAGACGCTTGATGGATCTTCTCCATGGTTCTGAGTATGTACTTACCTACGAAGACAAGGACCACGACTGGATGCTCGTTGGCGATGTCCCATGGGAGTAAGTTCTATTTATTTTCATTCACATCGTGAAGTTGTTTGCTCGTTGACTGTTTTCTACTAAAATACCAATTACTAGTTTAAACTTGAGAAATGACCACTCTAGGATAGACTTGTATTCACATCTTGGATCTAACATGATATGTATCGGATTCTCTTTGATTTTCCATGTGATCTCATTTGATATTTGTCATTGCAGGATGTTTACGGAGTCCTGCAAGAGAATGAGGATCATGAAAGGTTCAGAGGCAATCGGGCTCGGTATGTCCTATGATCCTTCACGCCCTTCTTTTCCGCCTTTTGTTATAGTTTTCAACTTGTCCTATGTATGTTAGTTTTCTTGCGGAACTGATCTATTCATCTGCTCAATGTTCAGCTCCACGGGCCATGGAGAAGTGCAAGATCATAAACTAGCCTTCCACAAGCTCGATAAAACGTTCAACGATTTGGGAAAGTGAAAAGCTCGGGTTTCAACTTGTTCCATAGTGATATAGTACATGTTTTCTTGCTGTTGTTGTTTCCTTCCTTTATGAATTCAGTGTCCTAGAAGAAGAAGATGCATATTACGATTGTGTTTGGTAGTTAGAAGAATATGAGCAGATTATATTTGTGTAAATGTTTGTTTCTGTGTTTATGACAATTGTGTAATATTCGTGAACCACTACTAGTACTATATTGTTTGTGTAAATGGCTTTGCTTGCTTTAGCAATTGTGTAATATTTGTGAAAGGGTGTGACAAATTGGATAAAGTACAATATGATATCAACAAAGTCACTTTCATCCTCATCTACTAAGTTTGAGAATAGAACCGGTTATGTGATCGGAGAGTGGATGGAGCTCTGTCCAGCATCCTGGATCTGATCGAGTGAGACAGGCGAGTTCATGCTTCATACTCGCCTTTTTCTCTCAATTAAGAATTAACATCGTGGATCCGCTGGTTATGTGATCCTGATGATCCACTTCATAACCCTGTCTTACTCGTGATTTCCGAAAACATAATTTTTTTTCAATTAGGGTGTAAACCGGCTAAATCAAACTTAATTTTGTTACAACTTCACCCGCCTTAACAAAAATTGTTTAGCTCAGGTTCAAATGAGATTATATAATTAGGTTCGACTACAGTTTGAAAAAAAATTAGTAAAAAAAGAAGAATAGTGTATTCTTGCTTGTTCTTTATTGATTCCCAAATGATGCATATATATAGGGACACATTCCAGTACAAACGGTTGTAGAACGTTCGAAAGGTTTACAACCGTTAGATCAGTATGGATCTGAACGCGCGTTGTCTCAGCGTGCGACACGTGGCAGCAAGGTTCTACAGTACACACTTGAAGGTTCTATGGGGTCAATCACGTTCTACAACTTTGCGCTACACATTTTACAGAGTTTTTCAATTTTGCACGGGGTCCATCACGTTCTACAACTTTGCACTACACGCTCTGCAGGGTTCTACAATTTTTTACTACACATTCGACAGTTCGGACGTTTGGACACCCAAATTTAGTTTGTAACATATTTCTCTCTCTCTCTCTCTCTCTATATATATATATATGTATACATCCCTTACTAGCACAAAAAAAAAAAGAAACATAATAAATATTTACAAGAATATTTGACTAACTAAGTATGGCAACAAGTCAATGGTATGAAAGGGTAAGAAATAGATACCATTTTTATCAATACCGTCAATTAATACTCTCCCTTAAGGTGGAGCATCAATGTCAATAATGCCCAACTTGCTAAGGAGTTCATGGAAACGATCTCGGCCAAATCCCTTGGTACATATGTTCCCTAGGGAAAAATAGGATTTGGGGCGATGTGGATGATTGTGTGGTTGTTCCAGAATAATGGGACTGGCTCTTATCGTGTAACCTACAAATCTCGAAGCAACTAAGACAGTCAGACAACCTCTCGACTAGTGACTTCCATGGCTATATATTCAGTTTCAGTTGAGAAACATGAGACAATAATTTGTTCTTCGAACGCATGAGAATGGTGACGAGTCAAGGAAAATCATGTACCCAATAGTGGGCTTATGCGTGTTCAGGCATACTGCCCAATTTGCATCATAAAACACTCGTATGGAGAGTGGACAATGAGAGTGGAGGAAGATTTCTTGTCAAGGACTACCCTTAAGATAACGGAGAATATGAAAACATGCATCTAGGTGGGATTGACGTGAAGCGTGCATAATTTGCCTCAATTAGTCGGTGTTGCCTAATGTCCTTGACAAAGAAGGCCTTCATCGGTAGATAGTCGATGTTGCAACAGAAGTGGGAAAGCTGTTGGTTTTCAACCCGTGAGCCCACTATTGCGTAAAATATCGAGTGCATATTTGCTCTACGTAAGAGTAATCCATATGGGAGATTGTGCAATTTTGAGGTCAAGGAATTGTTTCAATTTATTTACGTCATTTATTTTGAAGTATCGATCTAAGTGGTCCTTTAGCTACTAGATTAAGGATGCACCTGTCCAAAGCCGACTCATCCATAAAGCAACTTAGGCCCACCTAAAAAATAAGATTCATATTTAATTACAAAATGCCCCAAATCACTATTCAGTTTGGAACAAAAAGTCTTATTAAGAACTTTTACTTTAGGCTCAACAATCGTTGGGCTGGCCTTGCACATGTCCCCGTGATGACGATGTCATCCACATAGATCAAAACAACAATATAGGAGTCAAAAGTGGTGGAGGTAAACAAGGAGTGATCCGTGGCAAAAAATTTGTAGTCGAATCCCATTATTGACTCAGTGAATCTGTGGTACCAATTGTGTAACACTTGCTTGAGCCCATAAAACGATTTGTGTAAGGGCAAACACATTCCTTCCATTGTTTAGAAAATTCCGGTGGGATCTTCATATAGACATCCTCATGAAGATCAACATGTAAAAATGCGTTGTTAACATCAAGTTGGTGCAAAGGAAAATTACGAGTTGCAACAACAACTAAAAGACATTGAACAATGACCATTTTAGCGACGGGAGCGAATGTGTCAGTGAAGTCTACACCCCCACCCGGGTGTATCATTTGGCCACTAGACATGATTTATATCTCTCAATGTTACCACCCGGCTGGTATTTGACTTTGTACACCCATTTAGATTTGATGAAACATTTTCAGGGAGTAAGGTTGTTAGACTCCAGATTTGATTTGCTTTAAGACCGACAATTTCAGTCTTTGTGGCATCTCAGCCAAGGCTAAATAGATAGAGTGAGCTTGTGATAGTATATTATAAGATATAGAAACGCGAGCATCGACGAAGAAGGAGATGATTATGGTCGAACCGATTTAATTTCTCAGACTAAATCTTAATTCTGGTCCGAGCCAAACCATGATGAATTGATTTCAAATCAATACAAGGGTATTTTTATCTTTTTAAAAAAAAATAGATTTTCCGTCTAAATTCTAGTGGTGTTAGAGTAAAGTGTAAAAAACGCAATCAAGTGATCTCATATTAAACTTTTATAATATCTGTAGTAAAGCGTATAATCAATAATTAACCTAAATTAAAATCCACAAAATGAGCTTTTATTCTCGAAAAAAGGAAAATACTTTAAAATTCAGAAAATTTATGGGTTTTGGGGCTTCTCCATCCTCCTAAAACCCTGTGGATGGGTCGTCGAAATTGAAGCATTTGCAGTGCCTCAAATGGCGACAAGTCTTCGTCTCCTACTGTCGTCAACGTCTCTTATCATCTCTCCCCTCAAAGCCAAACCTTCCTTTTATTTCTCCATCCTCTCCAAACCCAAAACACTCCGTCACTTCACTGCTTTGGCCCGGAGCCCACAACGACCCGGCAGCGGAAAGCGCAGAACCAACACTACCCGCGCTCGCATAAACAGCAATGCTCATCTGGGTGAGAGAAAGGACGGTGCTTTTGCAGAGAAGAAAGAGGATGCCATGGAAGAGTCCGAGCCTTTTGGGTTCATTAGGAAGAGGGCTGAGGGAAAAGATGGAAGCAATAGGAAGAAGAAGACCCTCAAGTTGAGGGAGAGTAGGAGCAGGAACACTACAAATTCTATGTCTTATGTGCAGGTATTTTGGTTTTTTATCATCCGGGTTCCATTGTTGAACAGCTAACTGAACTGGGTTTGCTTGATTCGGTTGATTACGATTATTCCCAAAAGTTGTCTATTGGGAACCTATGAGTTTGCCTTTTGGATTAGCGGAGCCTCTGCCTTGTTGTTATATTGGGTATGGATTGTGCCTGATATTGTAGTGATGTGTTTAGAAAAATCTAGTGTTAGATTAATTTTGTTACTGCAGTTGTGGTGTTATCATATCTAGTTAAACACAGAAATATGGTTATTATATTTGACTTGGTAGTCAATTGGCTGTTTGAATATTTGGGAAGAGGTTGCAAGTGGGTGTGTTTAATTTTTAGTGAATTATTTATCCCCATGTTTGCAGATACTGGGGACTGGAATGGATACTCATGATACATTACCTTCTGTGTTGCTGTTCTTTGACAAACAGAGATTTATATTTAATGCTGGAGAGGTAAGCATTGGGAGGAAGTTGGAAATGCTCCAATTGACCCCTCATGGTTAATCTGTGGTATGAGAATTTTAAGTTTCCAATGCACATGTTTTTCTTCTTATTGCGTATGTTAATCAGTTAAATTGATTTTTGGAGCTCCAATATCTTGTATGGGGAGAGGAAGGGAAAATTTGAAATAGGAATTTGGCAGTGCATTCTTGCCCTTGTTTTACTTGCCAATTCTGTTTGCATATTACTATATTAGATTAAGTGCAGCATATGCTTATATTCTTTTAATTAAGGAAAATGATTTGGCCATATACTATGGAATATAATCATATGCCAGTTCAAAGGCTTACTTACCACTAATGGTCAATGTACAATAGTCATTGGATAGATGTTATCTTGCTTGTAAGACCCTTTTCTTCTTTTTTACTGATGTCAACATAACAAATGAATTTCGAGTTCCTTGAGCTATATTCGATTCTTTGTAGTTGTTACATGTTTTTACAAGTTCAAAGTTAGATTATAAAACTGTTGGCATATTAGTATGTTTCTTCTGATGAACTCTGGTAGTTTATAACATCATTTGATGTGTCGGTTTGTTACAGGGACTGGATCGATTCTGTATAGAGCATAAAATCAAGCTATCAAAGGTAATTGGATATTGAACCACCCCTTTTCTTTTCCCTCCATTTTAACTTGCCTTTTCAGTTTCTTCCTATGTTTATAGGAGAGTTCGTTATGGGAATATATAAGTAGATGCTGAAAATTGCATGTATATCTCCAGATAGATCATATATTCCTCTCTCGTGTCAGCTCAGAAACTACTGGTGGATTTCCAGGTTTGTGATCGATAAGATCAGCAATTGACAAATAAGATTTTAGCATATATATGCTACATGATTAGTTGAACTGTTTACAATAAGATCCTAGAATAATCCTCTAAAATGCAGCATCTGTTACTTTGCCTCAGGTTTGTTCTTGGCTTTGGCCAGCATGGGAGATGAAGGAATGGCTGTGAGTACTATTGAGTTACACACATGTTTGCGTTTTTATTAACTAATCCATCTTATAGTATAAAGGTTATTAATTACTCTACCATGGATCATTTTAAGTTCCAGTTCCTATTATTGTGAAGGTCAATCTTTGGGGTACTTCAGATCTGAAGTATCTTGTTAATGCAATGAGCTCCTTCATCCCAAATGCTGCCATGGTTCACACACGGTGCTTCGGACCATCGCCTAGTTCAGATGCCGTTCCTAATCCCATTAGGACCTCAGAGCCCATTGTTCTCATTGAAGACGAGGTTGTCAAAATGTCAGCTGTTCTCCTTCAGCCAAAGTTCTTGGACGAAGAGGCTGTTTCTGGGAGTTCTTTAGAAAAAGATCTAAAGGAGAGAATGCATCATTTTTCTCAAACTAACGCTTCAAATAAGAAATCTTTGTCAGCAGTAAAGCCAGGTGATATGTCAGTTATCTATGTTTGTGAGCTTCCTGAAGTTAAGGGGACATTTCACCCAGAAAGAGCTATGGCTCTTGGGTTGATACCCGGCCCAAAATATCAAGAATTACAACTGGGGAACTCGGTGGAGTCAGATCACAAAAATATTATGGTGGGTCTCAATAGTAATGATCAAAGAAAAAATCGTTAACTTTCCTCTTTCCTTTGCTTTTGATGTTTCCGAAGTCTCTCTTACCATGTATTTTAACACGGCTTTGATCCTTATTGTCTAGGTTCATCCAAGTGATGTAATGGACCCTTCTCTTCCTGGTCCCATCATTTTTCTCGTTGACTGCCCTACCGAGTCTCATGTGCAAGAACTGTTGCACATTGAATCTCTTAATGGTTATTATGAAGACTTCCCGGGAAATCCAACAGAGGGTGCTAACTCTGTGGCTTGCATAATTCATTTAAGCCCCACATCTATTGTAAGCAGTCCTGGCTATCAGACGTGGATGAAGAGATTTGGTTCTGCTCAACATATTATGGCCGGACATGAAACGTAAATCCCTCTCCCACACTTATTGTTAATGAACCTTGTCATTGATATGTTCCCCTGGCTTACTCTTGATACTTGCAGGAAGAATGTGGAGATTCCAGTCCTAAACTTGAGTGCAAGAATTGCTGCACGGCTTAACTACTTGTGTCCTCAATTCTTTCCCTTCCCGGGTTCTTGGTCTCATGCGCTCCTTAATTACTCAGAACCATCATCAACTGCTTCAAGTGAGGTTCGTTATTGCATCTTCAGATATCAGCGTTGATTATAGTTTATTGTTTAGATTGCTTATGCTTGAAAATATCTACAAGCTAATTAACTGGGCGAGTGATTTGGTTTCCTTGTATCAGGATCCAGTTTCAACTCTCCATGAAAGCGTTGCAGCTGAAAATTTACTCAAGGTATGAAAAACTGGTTTACATGGTAGAAACTATCAATTTATTGGTCGAATGCAAAGTTCATGCCTAATGCATAATCTGAAATGTTTTGGATTTGCTTCTAATTTCTTTCTTGAGCAACAGTTCACTCTGCGTCCATACGCTCGACTAGGATTGGACAGATCCTGTGTTCCAAGTTTGAAAACTCCCCCAGAAATCGTGAACGAGTTGCTTACAGAAATTCCAGAGGTAGAAGACGCTGCTCGAGAGGTTGGCCAGTTCTGGAACGATGCAGGATCAAGGAAAGAGCAAATGACATCAATGAAACACAATGAAGGCGTGATTAAAGAGCCTTGGCTAAACGAGAGCACACTTCCTTGCTGTTTGGAGAATGTAAGGAAAGATGACTTGGAGATTACCTTTTTGGGGACTGGTTCCTCCAAACCATCCAAATACAGGAACGTTACTTCCATCTATATTAATCTTTTCTCAAATGGTGGTGTGCTCTTGGACTGCGGTGAAGGAACCCTTGGACAGCTGAGAAGAAGGTAAAAACATAAATTCTCAACATGTTTTTCAGCTTTCATCGATGCAATGTCTTTTTCTTCGTGGTTATAATTTGTTTCCGCTGATATAGATATGGTGTAAAGGAGGCTGATGAAATTGTGAGAGCTTTAAGGTGCATATGGATTTCACATATACATGCCGATCACCACACTGGTATAACACGATTACTGGCTTTACGGCGCGAGTTGCTCAACGGTGTCCCTCATGAACCTTTGATAGTTGTCGGACCGAGGCCGCTGTGGAGATTTTTAAAAGGATATCAGTTTCTCCAAGATCTCGATATGCAGTTCCTCGACTGCAAGCATACGACAGCTGCTTCACTAGATGCTTTTGAAGCTGGCACTGAATCAAACAAAGATGACTCCTCCCCGGGAGGCTTAGATTCTACTTTGTTTGCTGAAGGCGCCCCTATGCAGAGTTACTGGAAGAGACCGGGAAGCCCAGTTGACAATGGCATGACGGTTTCTATCCTGAAGAGCTTGAAGAAAGTTCTTGCGGATGCAGGTATTGAGGAGTTGGTTAGCTTCCCCGTTGTGCACTGTCCGCAAGCATATGGCGTAGTCCTCAAGGCTACGGAGAGAATAAATAGCGTTGGCAAAGTAATACCTGGATGGAAAGTAGCCTACTCAGGAGATACCAGGCCCTGTCCGGCACTTATTGAAGCAGCTCGTGACGCAACACTTCTTATACACGAGGTCAGTGAAACTTCATTTTTGCTTATTTAACGCCTGCCTGGGCGATGATTAAATGGTCATTTCTTGCAGGCGACGTTTGAGGACAGCATGATGGATGAAGCGGTAGCGAGGAATCACAGCACGACAAAGGAAGCAATAGAAGTGGGGGCGTCTGCGGGAGCTTACAGGGTCATTCTGACCCACTTCAGCAAGAGGTATCCAATGATCCCAGTTCTCGAGGAGCATATGCACAGAACCTGCGTTGCATTTGACATGATGAGTGTTAACATTGCTGACTTGCATGTGATTCCTAGGCTTCTTCCTTACATTAAACTTCTTTTCAAAAATGAGGTTACAGTTGACGAATCTGATGAAGAAGGTGCAAGTGCTGCATCCTGACATTTATACTACGATTATGAGATTCTTCTGTTATAGTGATTACAATTGGTAAGAAAGTATTTGTGCAATTAAAGCACGAAGTACATTAAATCAACTTTGATTCTTATACATGTTTACAGTTTTGTAGGAAAAAAAAATAGTCTTGTTGAATAAAGAATTCTCATCTGGTAAAAACACACTATTCTCTTGCAACTAGACGCACATTTGATCTTGATAATATTAATCAGCTCTAATTCCAGATCCTATCGTTTTCTTGTTTTCTTCTTTTGACGCCTCTTTGTTGTTTTCCTCCCTAAATCCGAGTTCTGACATGTCTTGCTTAGCCATCAAGTTCCTGCAGGAAGCCAATATGTGACTGAGTATTTCATGAAAATACAATTTCTGCAGTGTGGATGATATTGTAAATTGATGGCACAGGTCCGTATTTCGTATTGCAATACGAAACAACTAATGCCCGTTACGTCATGTCCAAAGTCTCACGTAAATGTATTCAGGAGAAAAAGACAGGGTTGGTAAAGCATTTACATATAATAGAAAGTTTGGCACAAGAATGGAAGATTGATCTTAACAGTATAGCATATCAGACTTTCTGCAGAAGACAAACTCTGGAACTCAATGTCACGGCATTAGAACTATTGAGTTCCGAATTACCAAGAAATGTAACGAATACTGTTATTAAAATGATAGGAGAGGACAGATGTGCACAGTCCACTAAGCCAAACCATTATATAATATAACTGTTTTGATTACTCCATGTAGAAAATACAATCACCAAGCAACTTTAGAGGAGAGTCGAAGTTAAGTCACTAGTAGTGAAAATGGTCAGTTAACTGTAAGGTCTCATGCATAGAATTTTAGGTAAAAGACAGCATGTGTATCAGTTCAATCAGGATACAGACATGATCAAGATATTGCTCATTTATATACATTTTGCTCATACAATGTTAGACCATATACAAACACTTGAAAGAATTTCAAGCTGGCCAGCTGCTCA
Organism: Geranium brycei; assembly: GCA_036897365.1. Classification (NCBI taxonomy): domain Eukaryota; kingdom Viridiplantae; phylum Streptophyta; class Magnoliopsida; order Geraniales; family Geraniaceae; genus Geranium; species Geranium brycei. The sequence continues at coordinate 11,470 of JAYMTP010002697.1, forward strand.
TTGTACACCTACAAGTCAAAATACGAGCACTAGAGCAAAGCCATGATACTGAATCATAAATCCAGTATTCATATAGACATGTTGTGCTCGGAGCAGAGAAATACAAATTCCTCAATCAGATATTCTCATATACCCTCTCAATCTCATGACTCTGAGTAAGGATTAAAGATTCAAAATTCAGTCATTCATTCACCACTCTTTACCCCCACATGTTCAAATAGACTACTTATATTGTTATAACTAACTTATGGAGATATGCTATTGGCAATTCATGCTTAATTAACTAGCTAAAACGAGGACTGGAAAATTGCTTTGGGACATAGGAGTACCCCTTATTTATCTTTAGGGCAAAAACAAACCATCATCCTAAGGCAATTTGTTATCCGTGCAAGGTTTGACACCTTAAGACTCCTCTAGGTCTACTTCACTTTTACCTTCTATGATGTCAAAACTCTGAAGAAACACAAAATGCAACAATTTTCTTCAAGAATTGAAGTGGAGAAACTTACTTTTCCATACGACATTCCAAATACTTCTTCGAAAACTGTCTACAATTTTCAGAATTGTGGCCAGAAGATTTGAGACAACTTAAGTAATCTTTCTTCTCCTGAAAAGAAACAAAACCAAGCAATCAACCATAAGCAAAACAGGAGATTAGTTGAATCACACAATACATCAAACATTTCACTACAACCAAATACATTAAACAAACCTACCAAGTCACATTGGTGCAGATGGTCCAAAGGAAACACTCCTTTCTCGGGTGGCACTGGCCTCAATCCCCTATTCCCACCAAATGCTCCGCCTGCCAGAAATGACCCAACCTTTTCAGACTCTCAACATCACAACCAACCATGGAAATGCTAAAACAAAAACAAAAACAAAAAGAGATGCAATCCAAAACAAGTTCAAATTTTTTTTATATCTACATTTTCCTATACACCCCAAGAAGACCTACAATGATTTTTCTTCCACACCCTGGCTTAGGACTTTTAACAAACACCATAAGGGCATTGAAATTTCCCAAATTAAAGACATTAAATTGATACCCAAAACAGGAGATGCAATCCAGAAGCTGAGTTTTTACCAGAACAAGTGATTTCTATATCCTCAACGCCCCAAAAAGACTCACAGCCTGGCTTTGGAACTTTTATCAAACACAATACGGGAATTGCATCCCATACACAACTGCGGAACTTTCAAAATCAGAAGAAAAAAAACAACAGCCATCGAAGTGGAACGCGATTTCGATCAGCAGCAGCAAGAAAACCAATAATTTAGGCGAATCGAAAACGAAAATTTAACTTTAGACTGTTGATTCAAGACGAGAACAAGTAGACATGTTTCTTCCCAAATCACAACTGCCTCTACAATCAAACGGAACTTACCAGCGCTCATTTGGGAAGCTTTCAGCGGCTGTTTTGCTCTGTCGCTTTGATTCAGGATCGAACCTTCTTCTTCAACCTCTTGAAACAAATTGCTGAAACTGAAAACTCGTAGTGAAACAGAAATTGCTTCGTCCGTGTCCGAAGCTGGGCCAAACAAGACGAACCATATAGGCCCATACCATACTCATTGGCCCAAGCCCAAATCAAAGGACCAAAGCTAGGAGGACTCTTATTTTGACCTCGAACACTTGCTGACGTGGCAATATATCATCATTTAAATAAAATTATTGCTACATTAGCATTAGTTTCACGTCAACAAATAGTAACAGTCAAAATTAACCATAGCATTAGTTTTATTTATGTAGCGTATTAAAAAACCGTAATCATGTAGAGAAATTATTAGCGAATGGTGTTGGGTATTATCCACTATAGAAACATGTGTTCTTCTTTATCTTGATCGTAATTAAATGGCTCACAAATTGACCAAGTTTGTTTTAACTAACAGGAGCTGAGATTATAGTGAGGGGTCTGTTCCACCATCTGTAGCTTCAGCTGTTCGACTTGATACCGGATTAGTTGCTATTTAATTAATAAAATTCGTTTTTACCTTAAAAAAATTAAAAATAAATAAATAATGTAATCATTAATCAATTGAGTAGGGACTTAGAGATTAATGGAGAATCAATCTAAAATTAATTAAATTTGTATCCACCATTTATTAAAGAAATAATTATATATTCACAGTTTCACACTCTCATTCTGAATAATAATAATAATAATAATAATAATAATAATAAATGTTTAAAATATAACAAAAACAATAATTTAACATTTATTACGTTCATATACTTAATAATAAAAATACCTGTAGCACCTAGACCAACTTAGAGAAATCAAAGCACTAAGGAAACGAAAAGCTTAAACTGAAAATCCTACTGAAGAAATATATACAATTCTTTTTCCATTGATAATTAATTATATGAGTACACACATACGATAATCCTAAACCAAATGAAAAAGCTATGATATCCACCATTTTCCCCACCTTTTATGTTTTATATTTCTGTAAGAAAACAAAATAAGTTTACATTTTGAAGCCTATTCTACAAACTGATCTCTTCATAATCCATAAGTTTTAAATCAAAGGTTGACTTCATGGAATATCCGCTGATATCAATCTGCGTGCCCTCGGATGCTGAATTACTACTAGAATCTTGTCTTTGGAGCTTTCATCAATGGAATGTGAAGTTGGCTGCATATAGACGATGATTGGGATAGGTTAGAAAACGAACAAATTCCATAAGCAGTCTACTCGTGATCTTATCTTACTGTACTTACCACGCCAATGTGCCACTCATAACAGCTAAAATCTTTGAAAGTAGCCGCATCCATTTCCTACAATAACATGTAACTCAGTGTTAGATATTACAATAATTATTTCTCAGCATTCTAAAGAAATGCTTGAAACTCTTGATTTCAAGATCTTCCTTGGATGATCTATATGAGAATGTGAATTAACTTACTATACTGTAAATAGGAGGCACAACGGCCTCTCCTTCAGATTTAAGCGTGGGCATGACAGTAAAGCGTGGAGCAAAGTCCTGTGACCTAAAAGTCCACCTGCGAATGCAGAAGGAAATCAAAGGAGCTCGATGGCACATTTCTTAGGAAGTGGAATTTAATGAATCTGTGGATACCCAATATACAGATAGATGCAGAATTGGGCCCATTCCCGGATTAACAACCGAAGCCAGTAGTTTTCTGGTGATGAGCCATCCATGTTAATGTATATCTGAAGCCACAATGCTTAACTATCACAAAGACTATTCTTCTCCAAGTATTGAAATATCTAAAAACGGCTAGAATTAGTGTGAAAATATTCATACCACGGTTTCTGCCAACGCTACTATCTGCATTGCAGCCTGAAATTTCCTGTACAGTGCACGAGAAATGGTATCAAACACTATGATAACATAGTCGAGAAATATTCTAGTTATTGGACACATACTTGAACATGATATACTTTGTGTACACTGCATCATGCATTATGTGTACATTTTCATCTTCTATGTAAGTCAATTGCTCCCGTAGCAAAAATAGGTTCTGGGATATGTGGTGGAAAATCACGTAGAAGGAAATGAAATAGTTAATCAGCAGAAGGACCTGGATCAGATACAGAAGCTATGAATTAGTTTCTAAAATTCTAGAATGACATTGATGTCTTGGTTAAGAAACTCACAGTGAAGTAAGGTACAGAAGCTCTGTAGCCGACAAGGGTGAGGTAAAAGACACATCCAAGTGCTGCTGTGGTACGGCACTCCTTTATGGAAAGCCGCTCACACATGATGCAGTAACCATGGGAAATGAGCAAAAAGGACACAAATGAAACTGTTTGGAATAGCACTCCAGTTACGTACACACCAAATGACATCCACAGAGAGCATGTCTGGAAATAAAAACATGAGTACCTGCACACACAGTTCATTGGAACTTCTCAAGCAGTTGATCAACCATAGTTACGCGTACCACAGAATGCAACGTCATATTGCAGACCCTAATTTCGCACAAAAACTTTAAACTATCATCTGAACTGGTCCTACAAATCAAATCATCATTCGTAGCTAGCTCGTCTCCAATCAATTCGACTCTTTTGGTTAATAATGTGATATGCGTCAAGACCCTATACTTTCTCTGCCAGTGTATATGCTTATTACGAGCAAAACCCATATGCTTAAAAATCCAAGAACAGCACTCCATTTTTGTTTTTACGTATTCATAGATGTAACGATTACTCAACTTACCAGAACAGGAAGGACAGAGAGAGCTGCAAAGCTTTAATCAATGGAACAATTGCAAGTGTCCACTGCAACTTATTTGCCTGCTAGTACATCAACAACATCAATCATAGGAACTTTATATCATAATTCAATAGAAAAAAGGAATTGATCTTAATAAATCTCATAAGCAAGTCTAGTAAGTAACATATAGATAACCCAAATTCATGAAACATAAACTTGCAGGATAAAATACTTTCTATGTTATTTTTCCACTTGGATTTTCTCAGGAATCAAACACCAAACACGAAATCTAATTCAGTAACCCAAAAAAACAAAAACAAAAAACAACATGACAGAAATTTGAACAGCAAGGCAATCCAAATTCAAAGCACTCATCTTTATTCCTCTTTCCCGGCCTTTCTCAGCAACCAAACAGAGAAAATGAAAGAAAAACAAAAACCCACAAATCAAAAACCAGAAATTCCAAAACCCAACTCCATTTTCACAGCTAAAACCCGAAAGAACATCGAAATACCTGAAAATGGCCGTTTTTGTAGGTGTTGATGGTCCAGGAACAAGCAGAGACGAACCAAATAGACAAAAACGTCAAGTAGAGCGAAGGCAGAGGCCGAAACGACTCGTCGATTCCGATATGAAACGACCCAGTAGACTCCGAAACGTCCATTTCCGAAGGTACGATCGATCTAAAGAGGAAAAAAATCAGTTGCAGAGGGTTTCAGTTACTAACGAGGTTTTGTGTATTCATATGAATGTATAAAATCAAAGAAACAGTTCTTAAACGTGTTGAGTCTCAGACCCAAATAAAGCTCGAATACGAAAATACCATTATACCCTTTCATTTTCTTTTAAGAACTCACAAATAGATGATTGTCTTAATTAAGATTGTTCTAATTTTTAGACCTTTTATTGATGGTGTAATGAAGAAAAGTAAATGTTTTTTGTGGACATGTGTTAATTGACACAATCTTGTCCTCGTGCCCAGGAATTTAGGATCAAATTCCTAAATTCTTTCTATTTTTTCCTTTCATTATGGTGGTTTTTTTAAGCTTTATTATGGTGATTTTTAGTTAAATTTAACTCATTTTGGTATTAGAATTTGGTTGTAACAAAGAGGAACTTGATGTCCTCTAAATAATTTTGAATTTTTTTTGATAAAAAGATATGTGGAGAGAAATTTACTCTTAAATAATGTATTTCATTAAAATTTAGTATGATATTTTCTTATTTGCAAATTAAGTCATGTGTGAATAAAAAATAACGGTATTGAAAGTGAATTATATTTAAATTATTGACACCCTTTATGTGAACAAATGTTAACAAGATGCACAAGATTTTCATGAAGCTGAAGATTGGCATGATATTGCCACACAACACATCCACCCCAATTAGGCATGCTCATAAATTGGAGGCCAAAGTGCTTGAGCATGAAAAGTTAGAATTATCTAATTTAAGATGATTTGTTAGGTACAATCTCTTATTACTGAGGGTATATTGGGCAAATAAATGAATAAAAATACCCTCCACTCCCATTTCATATGGTGAGTTCATTAATCTATGAAGAGATATATGGACACCTCCAAAGTTATAGTTCCTTGATAAACTTTGGAGATCACTATAATATATACCCAATTATTATAGTTTTAACTTTTGAATGAGTCCGATAGAGAAAGCTTAAACGAGCCATATAATTTGTGTTTTGGATTACAATAAAGATGGAAGGATAATTTGTTTTGTTTTAATAAATAGTTTCAAATTGTTAAAGTTTAATCTATCTAAAATTTTGATACTATAAAATAGATATTTTAAGATATCTAAAGACGGGTCTTATAATAAGCTATGTTTATTGATGAGTTTTAAATGTCACGTCCTTACATGGATATGACCTCCAATGAATTTTGTTGTCAGTGTATATGTTGTTTTTATTTCATATACAACATAATTTACCTTAATTAATGAAGTTTTGGAGGGAAAGAAACAATAAGAGGTAGATGAGGTGGAGTTGGGATTTGGGTGTGTAGTGGACACCATAAGGTAGAGAAGGGGACATTAGGTGAACCAACACACACTTAGCCAACAAACTTGAGTTCTCTAATCCATTAGGGAACACAGATCACAATCCTTACCATAAAGGGTATTGATCTTAATAATTAATTTTGTAGGTTTTATTTACTATTTTAGTTATGTATTTTGGGTAATGAGAGTTGGTGAGTGGTTGTGCTTAGGAGATATTCTAGTTGTTGTACCTTTGGTATCTTCAGCTGGATTTGGTTTGTGTAGTTCCTCCTAACTAGATGGTAGCTCCAATCCAATTGTAGGGGTTGATGGTTTTTTCTAATTCTTTTCGTTTTAGTGATATCGTCATAATGTATTTGAACTTGGATAAGTAAGCTATCAATCTAATGAGAGGTCGAAATAACTCGTCGCAAGGAAAATAATTAGAATATAATGAACTTTGAAATGAATAATATGAAACTTGAATATACTTCTATCTCATGTGTCATACCTTAAAACATATGTGCAGATGTTGATTAATTATTGTAGACAAGAAGCTAGCATTCATTTATTGAATTAAATTTAGATAAAATATTGAAATACGATATGGATATTTTCTATTTGGACATTGGCTAATGAAGAGGAGTTTTCAACTTGTTATGGGTTCCCAAGTAGAGCCCAAATGAGCTAATTTTTTGGTATTAGCACATATCCGTAGAACTTGAAATTCAACCATATTAAGTTTAGTTCTATCTTTAAGTTGGCATAGTCTCTAGGCCGAGTCAATGATTCCTGAGTCATTTATTTATTATAGGGAGTGTTGTTACGTTTAGTGTTTGTGTTATTTTTTAGTGCAAGGAAAAATGTCGGATAACATGGTTGCAGAACTTTTGGAATGACATCGTGCGCTCAGTTATAGGAAAGTTTCGATCTTTCCTATTCGTTTCACAGAAACGTGTCTGAGAAGAAATCAAGTATGTATGGCTTCAGGAAACTTCCAGTTATGAAGAAAACGCGTCGAGAAGATTCCTGTCAGGGCGGCAATACTGTCTTTCCAGGAACCAATGGCGACAAAGGAATTCTTTCCTATTTGGAGTCGATCTCCTTAAGGGTTACAAAAAACCCTTAAGGCTTGTGTAGTTGCTATAAAAGCCGAGGCTTCCCCCTTACCAACTTGGACGTTCTTTGTGCTAAATATTCAGAGCTCTTAACCGTGCAAGATCGGCGTGTTGAGAGGTTATATGATTTGACAAGAACGGTGTCGATCACTAAACATAATT
>JAYMTP010002698.1:0-18925 GCA_036897365.1 Geranium brycei
AGAAAGAGATTTTTTTCGGTTAATTTTTATTATTTTTAATTCTGGACCGGTTTCGGATTAACCGGAATAACCGACCGGAAATTACGATTAACCGAAAATCTGGTCGGAACTTAATTCCGGTCGGTTTCGGTTCTAGAATCTGAGAACCGGACAGGACCGGTTCGATTACCGGTTCTAACCTCCGGTTTCGGTTAACCGTAAATGCCCACCCCTACTTACACATACTATATTTCTATTCCATTAAAGAAGTGTAGATAAAGAAAATAATGAAGTCTCGGAGAGAGAAATCAATTATCTACCATATTGGATTTCAACATGGATCCAAGTATGTTTCAATTAAGAGTTTGATGAATATGTGAAAATCATATATTCTAAAAATCCGTAAATTTTATGTTAGGATTCTTTCATATTTATTATTTTGTTGAGAATCCAACTTACATGGTGAGCCACTGGGGGAAGTGCAGATGGAGTGAGATTGATTCAGGAGGTGACTAGTTGCTTGGCCTAAGAGTTCTATTTTATTTGATTGTAGACGACTGTTTTTGGGTCTCCCTAATGTTTCACTGGTTTTGTTAGGCGTTTTGGTAACACTGTAACTCATTGTTTAGCCCGAGTTGTGCTAAGCGGGGAGGATTGGACCCTGGACGTGGGAGTTGTCCCGCCTGATTTTGATTCGGTTGTTTCGTAGGATCGGTAGTTATTTCAACTTGTTTTTTTTATAAAAAGTAACAGTCAATTTGCTCTCCATTGGAGCCCGTCTAGTTGGTCAAAATGAACAATGTTTTGTACAAAATTTAATATTCGAATTTCGATAAATATTTATTTGAGACCAAGTATGAAATGAGGGTTATGTTATGTTTACTAGTTTGTTACTGATAAAAAATTATTCAATCTATTAAAAGCATCTGAAAATGAAAATGTTGCAATAAGAAAGATCGTGTAGAAACAAATAAAAAATGAAATAGAAATAGCAACCAAAAAACAACTATAATTTACGTATTTAATCGACAGCGTGTCGACTACATTCACGTAAAGACAAGAGAATATTTTTAGAAGGACAAACTGGTACATAATCACGAAGTTGTCCAACCATGTTATAATAAGCCCCGACCAAAAAATGTAATAGAAAAATTGATCTAGCAAGAAACTCAATGTCAAGCCTACATATCAGATGTCTAAAATTTGAACATAACATAACGTTAGGTTGTACGGACGTTTAGCCCTTTGACCCCAACTAGGCGAGCAAGACAACAAAACCGACCAAATTCCAAACATTCATATTCGATTCACGACATATCGAACATAAATGCTGAAATTGTTTTCTGTATAAAAGTGAAAAGTATACAAAGTATAAGGATGTATATGAAATAGTAACACATAGTAGTTTACTTCGTCGCTGCCCAAACCATATCTCTCAACTTTTGATGATGAGAGTTCCTTTCATAAATGGGCCTTATAAAGCCCGTTAGGCCACTGCCGCAAAAATCACTGATTTGTCATCAGAAGTTGGAGAATTAAATGGGCTTTAGGCCCAATAATTAGCGATTGCAGGCCCAAACTGACGAAATGACAAAAGACCCACCATTATCCACTGGCTTTTAGCTTGATTCTATATTTTCAAATGATCATTTCATCATTCATTAATGTTTCATAACCCATAATTTAATACACATAGAAGTGAATATTGAAAATCACCAATCATGCCACAAACTAATAATTTTCAGCCATTTAATCGACATAATTAAGGCGCTGAGATTAAAACACGCTGTTAATAATAACTAAGGTCGATTAAATTTATGTTAACAACAATTATATATTAAGTCAATGTAAATAGTTTAATCTTATCCGAGTTTTTTATTTATATCAAAAAGAGATTCTCACAACAGTAATTCTTGTTTATACCAAAAATTGGAATAGAATGATAGTGATATGAAATATTACTATAAAAATATTTTAAACCAACAATAAATTGATGAAAATATATTTTGTCAACAAACCAAAACCAGCAAAGCCTCTAAATTTAGTTCCCAACACAACATTTATCTGCCATTGCACTGCCAAGCCCATTTTGGTTATGAATCTCCAATTGGAATCATGTAAATTTATATTTTCACGTTTATTTGAAAAATAAAGTACACAATTATTTGAATATCAATAATTTACCTATCTTTTTACCATTTTGCTACAAGACAACTTAGAAGTGATACATTATCTATGTAACGTCAATCAATCCTCGATATTTTTCGTACAATTTATCGAGTTTGAATATAATTGTAATTTTAAAATCTGAATCTCGTGTTTATTTGTTTGATTCTCCATATGTATTTAATTTGCAAACCCAATTTTTTTTTTGCTACCAAACAAAACAATTTTGGACGTATTGACTTGAGATAGGATCAAATCATGGCCATCAACATTGGACCAGTCTTGTCATAGCTAAATGTTATATCACATAGTTACAACAAAAACATTACTCATAAATCACAATTTGATAGTAACCACAATTTTTTTGAACAAGTTGCCCAAATGTCTCATGTTTACTATTTAGAATCCTTATCTTTTTATCTCTTCTCATCTCTCTTCCTTGTCCTATGTTCTTCCCCCAACCATATGTTATCAATCTAAAAATTAATTGCTCTTTTGTACAACTTCAACAATCCCAACATGCAATTTTGCCTTCACTTGATTTTGTAGTCTATCAATAATTGTTTAATTGAATTATGGGAGTAATGGGGTCCATTGATTTACTACTCAAATGATGATAAAATATTACTATATCAATCCCTTGTAATTAGATTTGTAGGTCACAATAAATATTATTTCATATCAAATTTAATGTTTGGATTCTAACGTCTCACATGTTTTCGAAAAAATATAAAATTAAAATCACGTTTATATATAAATTGTGATTATGATAATATTTACTTTTTCCTGCTTATTTGAGATTTCAATAAAAAGATTTAAACATATTAAAGATTTTCAATAAATTTGTAAGTTATATATAAGGAAATATTGTTACTTATAAAGTCTGAGGCATGAACTAAATAATAAGATTGATTTATTTACAGTAAAGTTCGATCAACCAAATGTATGCGACTAAACAATCATGACTTGCATAATTTTAAAGTGTTTCTCGGTCGGTTTGAGCTTTTCACATGACATACAACGTTAGACATTTTAAATGTGTCAACCAAGACTGAAAAACTAACATTTCTACTGTGAAGTTCAAATCGGTTATAATAATATATACAAAGTGAACAGAGAGTTGACCTGCACGTCTGATTCATGACTCGTTAAGTTAGTCTTTTAAGTCATCATCACAAGTTTCGTCTTTGTACTGTGATTATCAGAAGTCTTACCTACCTAAAAGTTCAAGCTGATAGGTGGAGGCGCAGATTGTTATATAAGATGGTGAGTAGATTCACATCTTTCAGATATGAGACTCTAACACCCCCACTCACGTGCAAGCTGGTTCGAAATGGACACGTGGAAACAGACGAGCGGGGGGCAGATATAGAGCGGACGCATGATTAATGGGCTTTTAGACCCGATGATATATAGAGAGCACGTACATGATAGAACCAAGTTTTGATACCATATCAAAAACTCAACCCACCTAAAAGCTCAAGCTTTTAGGTGGAGGCCCAGATTGTTATATAAGCTGGTGAATAGATTCACATCTTATTAAAGGACCAACTCAACTGAAAGCTTAAACTGATAGTTGTAGGACCAATTATAGTTTTATAATCTAACATACGCCCTCACCGACAAGCCCGTTTTTAGGTTTGGACGTGCACTTTTTAGAAGAGGAGATTGAGGAGCCCATTAGAAGTTAGGGGGCTTTTTTGAGAATAATAGATTTATGGAGGTCCATTTGGAATAAGGGTAGAACCTTTTTGACAAATATAGAAGAGAGAGTTTAATAAAAATAAATTTTTTGCATGTCCTGAGATTCGAACTCGTGCCCGCGAGGTACAAGCTCTAATGTCATATTAGAGGATCAACTCAACTAAAAGCTTAAACTAATAGTTGTAGGACCAATTATAGTTTTATAATCTTTAGATGTGAGACTCTAACAGTGATAATTTAAGATATTGTTTCCCAGCTTCTTCGATGTAAACCGAACACGAGTCAGACGGTCTAGTGAAAAACACGTGTACGATTAGGATTAGTCGAGCCTACTACACACATCTAAATCAAACAATAAAGGGCACAAAACGTTGAGAAATGGTTGGTGTAAAATGAAAAACACACAATAGGTAGAGGAAGACACAAATCTAAGTAGATAAAATGGGGTCAATATTCTCAAGCTTCCTTTGTCTCTACTCTTTGGTGTTGCTCTTTATCATTCCTTATGACAACACATGACTTTGCTTTTCACACGCCTTTTCCTTATTGCCCTCAATAAAATCATATGAGTTGTTGCGGCTTGTCGACCACTTGCTTACTAAATAATTATACGAGAGATATGAGAAGTTGTTGTAGATTTATGTGTGGAAAGTTCATGATGTGTTTAGATATGATTTGGGTAAAAGTTAGATTATTTGATCAAATTAAGTTTTGGGTTTGAGAGTATATCAGTTATTCATGTAATATCAATTTATAATATAAATTTTTATCTAAAATTAAACGATGTGCTTATATAAATTGTATATTTTAAAATAGACTATTAAAGCGATATATAAAATATAAATAGGATTATAATTCTGTCATTGTAGACAAAATAAATATTTATAGGTAAATTATATCGACGATGTTAATATTACAGTTCATTAATGTAGACCTAACAAATGATGCCACACAATTTTTATTATGCTTTTATACCTTTGTTATTTTGAGATTGATTATTAAAACAAAAGATAAAGTACGAATAATAGTATAATCTTGTCATTGTGAACAAAATTAGTATGGAAAAAGAAATTATATTAGTATTATTATCACAATCCATTGATTCATGAGCTAACAAATAATGTCAATCAAATTAGTTTCTAAACTATAAAGATACCAATTTAATCATATTTTAAGCAAATTTTATCTATTGAAATGTCGACGTTTCGGAAATTAAGTTTCCATCTCAACAAATTTTATAAAGTGAGACTAAATTAGCATAATTTCGATGAAGTACTCTTGATATGGTTCACAAACTATTTTGGTAATCATTCTCTATAAATACTTATAGTATAATGTAAAAGCAATTTTATTTATATGCTATTTTGTTAGTTATAGTTTCTACTTATTAGTTATAGAGACCCTATGAAATGAAATCATATGGAGTGTCTACTTGACTTAGTTAACATCATTGTGGGGGTCATAAATTGGCACTTACTAGGGCCCTCATTGATGTAACATTTTTAGGTAAATTGGTGCTAAGTGTCAATTTGATTTGGAGTTTTGACACACACCTAACTCCAAAGTGTAGTATGTTTCAATAAAGCATATGAGATATCATGTGAATTGTTCTTAAAATAACCACCATAATTTTAAAACCCAATACATATCAATGAATTTTCAATTGGGTTTTGAGATTTTGCAAATCTTGTTAATCATCAAATAAAATGGAATGGTTTAGTGATTCTTTTCAACTGATGATGATGACAGGTACTAAAGAAAAAAATAGCAAGAGCAAATAGTTAAAAATTAAAATAAGAACACACAATTTTTTTTAATTAATCCTCTAAATAATCAAATAACACCGGAACACAACTTCAAAACAATTATGCACACAGTTGGAAACAGAGCACAAGCAATTCTTTTTAAAATACGGAATTGTTCAGAGAGTCTCGATAAATCAATTAACAACTCACATTTCCGACTAAAAACTTGTTACATTTATAAATTTATATAGTTAACAAAGGAAAACCCTATTTTTTATATAAAAAACTAATTTTCTATATAATCAAATAACTTATCATAAGTGCATGTTAAACAATTTATGCATGATGATAAAATGAAACAATACAAAACTCACATTATTGAAAAATTACTAAAATAGTATTGATATGTCAATTCAACTTAGACACAAATATAAAAACTCGTTACATGGATTGTTAATAATATATTTCAACGCAATTCGTTAGAATTATTATGTGACATGTTGGGTGGTAGGGTTTCAAATTAAATGTGATTTAGCATCAAGGCACTGTTGATAGGAATGTGTTGGGGAGAAGGAGCCTCACCAAGGAGGAGCACATTACAAAAAAGCTCACATACACACTAAAGCTCACCTATGATCTAAAACATTAGTCTGGTAGATCTTGGGTATAATGTGTATATAAACTCTCCTTATATTTTGTATTATTCCGATGCGGGACCTAAACTCACATGTGGAATCCTAACAATCTCCTCTCCACATTGATCCCATCACATCGGGTTGCTCCCTCTAAGCTCAAATCGCTTTGCAATCTCATCCACTGGCCCATCTGGCAATCCTGGTATGATCAATCATGACTCTCTAGATCCTCTGACCTAATTGACTCGATCCACCATGAGATCCACTGCCTTGCTGACCCGATGAGATCTGTGCAATCCTGACTCTAATACCACTTGTTAGGGAGAATCGAGCCTTACCAAGGAGGAGCACACCACAAGGAAAGCCCAAATACACATTAGAGCCACCTCTGACCCAAAAGACTAACTTAGTGGGTATTGAGTCTAATGTGTAAATAAGCTATCATTTCACTTCATACACTTCCAGTGTGGGACATTGTCTCAAGTGTGGATTTCAACAACCTTCCCCTCCACACTAAGCCCTCATCACACTGAGCTTGCTTCCCCTAAATCCAAACCGGCCTTACCGGGTCGACTCAAATCCTTCACGAGCCCATCATCCTATCTAGGCCCATCTCCACAAGGATGCGATCATGGTTCCCAGGTGTTACCGTCCCACCCACTTTCATGACAGCGCGATCATGGTTTTCAGGTGTTACCGGAACTAGGAGAATTCTCCCGACCCGCTTACCAGGAATGAGTCTACGAAAACTTAGCCTCTGATACCAATTGTTGACGAGAATTTGTGACTTTACCAAGGAGGAGCAAATTCACGAGTAGACTCATATACACATTAGAGCCCACGTGACATGTTAAGTGGTAGGGTGTCAAAATAAATGTAATTTAGCATCAAGGTGCTGTTGTTTTGAAAAATATTTTTGAAAACTCATTGATTGAGTGAAGCATACTTCAAAACAAGCATAGGAATGATGAAGGCAATGCACATCAAAGAGTAAAAAAAGACACAATGCCAGCAAAAATAATATTGTTTATCTATTTACATGAATTTAATATGTACATATTCACAAACCTTTGATTAGGAATCTTTATCTTTTTACCCACTTGGCCACTTCCCCACAAAATGACTAAATTACTGCAAAACACAGAGGGAGGTGAAAATGAAAACTGAAAAAAGTGAGAGTAGCAACAAAACACAAGAAAAGCAAAAACCCAAATGGTCATGTGTCTCCAACTACAACTAGCTGCTCCATCTTTTCATGCTCTCTTCACATTTTCTTATTCTTCTTCACTCAGACACCAGAACAGTCCACTAACTTCCTCACTAAACTAATCTCTGCCCAATTTGATCTTTTAAGTCTTGACCAGCTTTTCTTTTTGAGGTTTGTAGGGGACCATGTATCCAATGGTTCATTGTCCCTCATCTATAAACTATAATATGGTAGAATGTGATTTTGTTTTTGTTTATAATATCTAGAATTACTGGTCCATCAACTTATTGTCACGTTATGGACTGAGATTCTAAGGGATGAAACGTAACATGACAGTAAAAAAGATGATTATGTTTCGGGGTTGTTAGAGTATAAAACCTTAATTCATCCATCAGTTATTATCTTAAAATCTTAATTGATTTATTCTTTTGACATTCTTTGTTTTAAATTCATAAAATTACTTTGTACATGAGAATGTGTGTCATGTTCGAGTTCAATGTCAAAAAACATATTTGTATGTAAAACCCTAAAATGGTGTATTAAAATAAATTTACAGTAGATGTATATGCTATCGACTTAAAATTTTAAATAAATTAGTTTTGTATTATAAATGTTTAAGATGTTTTTAGTCAATTTTATGTTTACGGGTAATTTGGTATTTTGACACTTAATTTGTGTTCGACCATTTTGTCGGGTTTTATTTTTACTTATTTCATTGTTATAAACTTTCAGAACAATAAAGTCCAATTTATTTGACAAGTCACTAACAATTATTTGGTACATAACATTGGAAATTTTAATTTCATAAATTTGAAATGACTATATATATATATGATTCATAGTTAAAAAAGATACTAAATTATAATTGAGGATTAAATATATTACATATGAGAATGAAAGCATCACAACCACCTAATAAACCTTGAATGTTTTGTGACAAACAAAATTATAAGATTGGATTAGTTTAATGAAAAGATTAAGACAATGACTGGCAATGTCAGCCAACCACAGATATAAATGTATAAACATTTACACAAAGGAGCAAGAAAAGGAACAATTACTAATTTATTATTATAAAACAATATCTATATACCCATCTGTCTATCAAATAATCCTTATTAATTCCACACTTGGATTTGAAAAATAGGTTGGTTTTTCTTTTTTTGTTATATTCCATAAAGGTACCAATGACCAAGAGAAAATTTAATTTTAAAAAATCATAACCCAATCTAGAAAACTATAGTATTAGTAGGGTTCATATCATTTAAATAAAAACAAATTTGTGTTTTTTGGGGAGTTTAAAAAGATTCATCCTATCATGTTATGGCTAGGTTATAGGCTACCTAGACACTTGATTACACCATGTTTAATGATAATAGAGCCTTGAATGGACAATAAATTATTTGTCTCTTAAAAACAACAATTACAAATAATTTATTTAATAGTTTTTTAAAATTCTTTATTTAATAGGTTCGATGTTCTTCAAATGAAACTTGGAGAGTATTGTGAGTAAATAAAATATATATTAAAATAAATTTATATTATAAATAAGTTTTCCTGAATCAATATAAATTAAAGTTAAAATAAAACTTTCTAAAATAATATCGGGTCTTTACAATCATAAGTATATGTGGGGTTGATAGGGTATGGAGCTCAATGCACAAGCATGACTATGGCTACTCATGAAGAACTGTGGCACTTTGTAAATTTTCACATATTTACATATGCTTTTACAATAAAAAATGTTGCATAGTTAATTATCACACACGAATATAGAATATTAAAATATAATCATCATATCTATATTTAGGGCCGATCATAGCCGGTTAATTAAAATCAAAGTTCAAATTAGAAACCAGACCAATCAATTCGATTTCTAAATTTATGAACCGAAATCAAACTGGTATTGTATCAAACCTGGAGTTTAATTGACTGATTTTGTTGATCAATTTTTCGTTAGTTATGAATAAAATTGGTTTGTGTTGGCTATTACATGTGGACACCTCACGGACATTGATTTGTGGAGGTTAATTGTTGATAGCAAGTCATATATAGTGTATTTAACCATGTACAGTTTAACCGGTTGTTCGTGCCGGACCAATTTCTTTCGGTTTCAATATTTCGAATTTTGTGCCGATCAATTTATCAATTAGTTTTAAACCATCGTATCTATATAGTCTATACATATATGTAGTGGATCATATCAATGTATTCATTTTTTTCAAATGTTATCATTAAATTTTATTCCATATAATAATATTACTCATTGATTTTTTATCAACAATTATAACAATAATAATCATCACTCATTGAACTAGAATGATAATGTTTCCAAAAATAACACGTAGGCATATGTATATATTCATTTACTCACAATTAAATACACATAAACACATTGCGTAACGAGAAAGAAAAAAAAAACAATAATCATGACCATTTCGGTACAATATTAACGGTCACTTTTGAAAATAAATAACATGTTGGACCAATCCGAGTTCATACAATAATGTCTTAAAAAAACACACACATTAAAGCAGCCTCCGAAAAAGAAACTTTGGACACACAAACGCTACATTTTTAGTTTACGGTCGTTTTGAGCGAAAACGAAAAGCCACAAAACATTAGACACAGTGACGCGATGGCAGTTTCGTAATTTCATCGGAAAAGCGAGGGCGAGAGAGGGAAGGCGTGACGTCACCGCGACAGCTACACGCACTACCTCCCGCCACAAGCCGACGAAAAAGAGGGACTCTCTGGTCCAGTGGCAAATATTGTAAATAGAGTCAAATCCAGGGGCTTTTATGGGACTGCTTCGTTCTTCCCCCCCTCTGTTTAATGTGGCGCACTTCAGCGGTCAAGAACACAAAACTCACACAGAGCAGAGAGACGAAATAGAGCTCAGAGAGATAAAAAAAACCCAGAAAGTGAAAACGAAGGCGAAATCACCGACCCGGGTTCGAATCCAGCTCCGTGACTCGCCGTCACTCTCGATTTCGTGTTTGGGTTCGATTTTTTTTGAAATTTTTTTTAAGAAGCTGAAATGGAGCTAATCGCAGCTATTTACAAGGTCCGGGCCTCTGGTATAGTGTAGATTTTTCTGTGTTTTTTTAAACGTTTTAAGCTTCTTCTTCGATTCGAGTTCGATCTTCTCTGAAATGGGTTTCCGAAAAATGGAAGCTGGGAACTTAGATCCGGAGAGGGAGAGTAGCGGAGGCTTGAGGACGAA
The DNA here is from genome assembly GCA_036897365.1 of Geranium brycei. Classification (NCBI taxonomy): domain Eukaryota; kingdom Viridiplantae; phylum Streptophyta; class Magnoliopsida; order Geraniales; family Geraniaceae; genus Geranium; species Geranium brycei. Next base: position 10,663 of record JAYMTP010002698.1, read on the forward strand.
GCAAGCGGGACGAGGATCGTGCAGAGGGAGTTAGGCATCGGAGCTTTTTGTGGGTTCGCCGGAAAATGTACGGTCGCCGGAGCTGAGCCGTTTTTGAATCTCAAATCAGCTCTCTACGATTCTTGCTATTTCGAGCTTTTTTTTACATTCACTATGGGGTTTCTGTTGAAAGAGGTGTTGAAGACTCTGTGCGGCTCGAACCAGTGGAGCTACGCCGTGTTCTGGAAAATCGGCTGCCAGAATCCCAAGTAAGTTCTCTGTTTGGTTCCCGAGAAAGTGAGGGAAAATGGAATTAGAGGTAGAAAAGGTGAAGTGGGGTGTTGAGTTTTGTGCTCTTACTGCTTTGGTTTAGTGATTAGTGAATTGAATGAATGAATGATTGGTTCTATCTTAGTCTGGCTAGGTTGAGTGAATCTGTTTGCTTGATGAGAAAATTGTTGGAAAAATTGGAGGGATGCTACAGTGGAAATTTTCCTTTCCTGCTACTTGTTTGTTCTGGCTGCAGAAGGACAAAATCATTTTACATATCTCAGTTGGATTGTTTTGCTCCTCTTTCATTGAAATAGTATCTTTTATCCCATCAGGATTGGGTTTTTGGCTTTACAGTATTGTTTTGATGTGCTTTTACCAGTATTTTCTCAGCATCCAAACAAGGGAGTAGAGTGGTTAACATCAATGTCAGGGGTTTATACTGGTTAGGAGTGGTCTTGTGATTGTGATTCCATGCTGATGTCTCTTTATTCCTGTTTTTGGCATGTTATGTTTTGGTTTGTTGTGTTTTGTCTTCAAGATTCTCAATCAAAAGTGGATTTTGCATCAAATTGGGAAATTTTGCCTTCTTATCTGTCCTATTAGTCACTAATTTCCGAGTAAAATTTCGATTATGGTCATGCTCGTTATTGGGCAAGTTTTGCTTTCTTAGATGAATGTATTAGTAATTGGATGGATCAATCATGCTATGCGTTGGTACTAAAAAAACTGAAATCCATGTTAGTAGAGTCTTTCCCGACTGATTGGTTCAATTAAGCAAGGGTTTTCTCTTCTCGACCTTTTCTGAGCTGTATCGGCTAAAGTAAAGACAGTTGCTATTGTTTTTATTCACTATTTGTTGGTTTTTTGTCTTGATGTTGTTGTATATCTTTTGCCTAGCAGTTTATTAATTTGGGAAGAATGTCATTATGAGCCAATGTCCTGCTCGGTTCCTCGATCTGGATTGCCTTTCGGGGAGTGGGAGGGAAGCTGGGGGTCTCCTAAGCTTCAATCCTCTCAGCTCGAGACGCTGATCAACAAAATGATGATGGATAATCAAGTTAACGTATTGGGTGAAGGGTATGCCTCTTTCGTTTTTCTTTTCCCACTTAAACCGTCGTTTTTATGTTCTTTTCCTTGTTGTAGTAAATGTAAGTGACGGGTTTTGTTGTTTTCCAGCATAGTTGGACGGTCTGCATTTACAGGGAAGCACGAGTGGATTCTTTCGAGTAATTACATTAGACACTCCCACCCGCCCGAGGTATTATTCTATATGATCACCTCTTTTACGAGGCCTCACAAATGCAGTAACTTCATATGACATTATTTTTCACACTTTCAGGTTTCCAACGAGTTGCAGAACCAGTTTTCGTCTGGCATGCAGGTAGATTTCGACTAGTTCTCTCCTTTTTGGCATGATTTTTTTTGTCTCGAGCGTGCTTCCGATACTTGGGTTTTTCGTTTTCAGACAGTTGCAGTCGTTCCTGTTCTCCCCCACGGTGTCGTACAACTTGGTTCACCCTTAGCTGTAAGTCCTCGCCTTTGTTGATTAAGGATCAGTGTTATGAAAATTCTTGTTCAATTAATCTCAGGTTAATTATTTAATTCGATTAATTTTTTATTAGTCATCGATTAGTACCCAGAAGGTCATCTCCCCCCGACTAACTCCTGATGTTTTTTAGAACACTATTAAGGATACAAAAGCTCTCTCTATATGACTTACCTTGGTTTTCACCTCTACAAGAGCACCATGCTAATATGATACCTTTTCCAAAAGGGTGATGTATTGTTTGTTAATGGCAAAAATATGCAGTGTTTGCATTTTTTTGTGTGCAAAATGTGTGTATTTTTTTATAAAAAGATGAAATTACCCTTGAAATTAAGAGCACCCTTTTGCAGAAGTGTCATATTATAGGCACCTTTTTGCTATTTTCCCTTTTTTGAATTCTAGCACTTGTTTATAGTAGTTTTCATTGCATGTTTTATGGTTTCCTGATTATTACGATTTACCTTGTTGCTTCAGCTACCAGAGAATGTGGGATTTTTGAATGATGTGAAGAGTTTAATCCTCCAACTAGGGTGTGTCCCCAGGGCTCTTCTGTTCGACCACTACCCCGCGAAATTACCTACCGAAGAGATTAGGGCACCCGTAACCTTCGGAATGCCAGTTTCTGTAAACTCATCGGGCTTTGACCATTGCTTCGACATTTCCCAATCCTCCGGGCATGTTGGTCAATCCCCCTATCCTCTTATACCACAGGTCCAAGATAATGCGTTGACATTTCAAAACCCGAGTCTGGTCCAAAATGGTGTCGTGGGAGCTGATGTGATCCCGACGAATCTCGATGCATGGTCGAACCAGCGTGCTTCTTCGGAGAATTTGAGGTTTAACTCCAATCATCAACGCGGCAACCCGAGGTTGATTGAGCAGAACTTCTCGGGGGCTGGTCTTCACGGTTACGGTATTGGTGATATCTGCGTGCCAAATCCTCACAAGTCAACTGACGTAAATCTTTGTCGTGAAGAAAAAACAAAAACCGGGTTTAGAAATGTAGAGCCTATGATGATCCAACACATTCCTGGTCTAGACCGAGATTGCCAAAAGCAAGAAAGCGGATCAAGATCTTCAATCCTGAAATATGAAGATGCTGCTTGTGTTGTCCAACCTTCGTCGGGAGATGATTTGTTCGATATGGTTGGGTTACATTACAAGAACAAGATACTCAATTGCGATTCCAATGGTCTGATCGCGAACACGTTCAAAGATGCATCGTTTTTCACGAATACACACGATGCTGGTTCCGAAATTTCAGAAAGCGGGCTGTTCTCTGGAATGGGTTCCGATCACCTCCTAGATGCTGTGGTCTCGAGGGCTCAGTCTTTCGCCAAGCAGAGCTCGGACGATAATGTCTCTTCCGGGACAACAGTGACAAAGATCAGCAGCTCCTCTATTAGGTCAGATCACACTTTTAGCCTTCCTAGTTCTCTGCTAAAACCGAGGGCTGTGGGATCTAGCTCGTTTAAATCTGGATACGGCAAGGATGATCCCGGCAGAAGCTGTTCTCAATCTAGCTCCATATACGGATCTCAAATCAGTTCTTGGGTCGAGCAGGGTCAGAATCTGAAACACGACACTAGCGTTTCAACTGCGTTTTCAAAGAAGCCCGATGATTGCACTAGTAAACCGAATCGTAAGAGGCTCAAGCCAGGGGAGAACCCTAGACCAAGGCCAAAGGATCGCCAGATGATCCAAGATCGCGTCAAGGAGTTGCGCGAAATTGTGCCAAATGGAGCAAAAGTAATGTCACCTTTATATCCATTGTTATTTCCGTTCAAAATATGTGGATACTAATTTCTTTTTTTTTTTCCGTTCACGTGGGTTTTTCAGTGTAGCATAGATGCGCTGCTCGAACGCACGATCAAGCACATGTTCTTTTTGCAAAGCGTTACAAAGCATGCCGACAAGCTAAAACAGACGGGAGAGTCAAAGGTATGGACTAATAATAACCCTCTTGCTTTGTTTCTCATTTTGTAGTTGTGGCAAAACATTACCATTTATCACATACTCCGGTTTTGAGAAACTTACAAACATAATAATGAAATAATTGTTAATTTGAAGGGCAATTTTGTCCTTTTTGTATAAATACATACATTTCTCACAAATAAATCAAAGCTCACGCCACTTCCCTTTTATAATATATTTGTAATTCTATAATTATTGGGATTTTTTTAAGAAAAGGAAAGATAAAATGCTACCTCTGATACAACAATATCTTCTCTTAACGCAGATCGTTAACAAGGAAGGCGGGTTACTGTTAAAAGACAACTACGAGGGAGGGGCAACATGGGCATTTGAAGTCGGCTCGAAATCGATGGTCTGTCCTATCATAGTAGAGGATCTGAACTCTCCTCGGCAGATGCTTGTCGAGGTAGCAAATTCATTCATATTCATCTCATACATTCAAGAATCTTGATTTCTACGAGTGATGAACAATTTTGTCTTGTATCTCGAATCCTAACAGATGCTTTGTGAAGAGCGCGGTTTCTTTTTGGAGATAGCGGACTTAATCCGAGGAATGGGATTGACCATCTTGAAGGGGGTGATGGAGGCTAGAAATGATAAAATTTGGGCACGCTTCGTGGTAGAGGTAAATTTATACTCCCTCCGCCCTATAATAACCCATTTCACTCATTTACATGTTCCTAAATAATTATTATCTTCTCTTAAAGAAAATGGCTGCTCATGAAAATGTCAATAATATCCTTGAGAGAGCAAAACATTGGAGTCTAGGACATAACCTAATCCTTAATTTTACCAATTTTTTTTCAATCAAACTCTTATTTTAGGACAAAGACTCAAAAGAGTAATAGAAAAACCTTTATGTCAGTAGAGGTAAAATTCATTTACATGTCCCTAAATAATTATTAACTCCTCTCTTCAAGAAAATAGTTGCACATAAAAATGCCAGTAATATCCTTAAGAGAGAAAAACATTGGAGTCTTAGTACATACCCTAATCCTTTTTCGAGAAAAAAAGAAGCTAATCAAACTCTTGTTTTAGGACAGAGTAATAAAAAACCTTTATGTTAGTATTCTGCTATTTTATCGAACTCTATGGGAATTAAAGGTCTTAGGGATGTTTGGCTTATCGTAAAAGTTGGCCAAACTAACTAATACACCTCAAATTGTTCATAATTTTAGAAATTTTTGGTAAAATGGGGAAAAAACTTATAAGTTGCTAAGAAGGCGAAAAGGGAAGTTAGGGTCATTTTCGAGCTTATAAGCTACACAAAAGCTAGTTTGACCAAGAAGACTCTTTATACTGTTGGAGTCTTAGGAAATACCCTAATCCTTATTTTACCAAAAAAAAGCTAATCAAACTCTTATTTTAGGACAAAGAATAAATAAAAACCTTTCTGTTAGTGTTTTAATGTTTTATTTTATTGAATTATATGGGAATTAAAGGTCTTAGTGGTGTTTGGTTTAGCATATAATTTGGCCAAACTAACTAATAAACCTCAAATTGTTCATAGTTTTAGAAATTTTTGCTAAAATAAAAAAAAACTTATAAGTTGCCAAGAAGGCGATAAGGAGAAATTGGGGTCATTTTCGAGCTTATAAGCCACGCTAAAGCTAGTTTGACCAAGAAGACTTAATAGCGTTATAGTAGCTGCTTATAAGTCATCTTTGAGAAATCAATCCAAGTACGCCCTCCTACTAATCGGATTCAACTTTGTATATGCAGGCGAATAGGGATGTGACGAGGATGGAGATATTCATGTCACTGGTTCGGCTTCTGGAGCAGACGGTGAAGGGGAGTGTTGAGAGCAATAACATGATCGCCCACCACTCCTTCCCTCAACAAATAATGTGCAACGAACCATGAAACTGCCCGTCACAGGCTCTCCTTGGGGGTCAGGACATGTTGAGAGCGAGCAAATACAGCTCTCGCCATGACTAACATGGACCCGACTCCAAGAACACCTTCGGTGGGTTGTAACTTTGTCTGACTTGTTTGGTTAGATAGTTGTTGAATTTGGGATTGTTGTGTGTGTTTTTGATTAACACACATTTGTTGTTTTTGTAGTTTATGGTGGATTTGTGTTCAATATGATGCTAGAAATTGTTGCTGTTGTTACTAGAGATTGTTGGCTCCTTCTGTTCAGTAATGTGTATAGAGAGATTGGTGGATATGAAATGAATCGGGGGTTTAAGGTTTTTACCAGCTTTTTCCTTGTACCCATGTTTTGAAATGACACCCAAATGATCTGTTTTGTTCGAAAATCATATTTTAAATAGTTGTAGTTCATTTCATCAAAGCTTGTTAGCTCAACCAGTGAAACACTTGAAACTTGTGATCTGCGAGGATAATTGTAAATTGAATATGAACAATGAACGGGTTTTGTGATACTCTGTCTTTTCTTGGTCAAAATGAAAATATCAAGTTCTCATCAAGCTTAAGACATTTTGTTTCTTTTACAGTCAAGGACATTTTGCTGTACTTGAAAATGTTTTTCTACTGAGAATCATATCCAAAGTATTATTTTTTTCTCCTTTTTTGATTTTTCTTGCTTTTGAAGATTCCATAGGATGCTTTTTGTGGTACCAATGGAAATGATGATTGTGTTTTTAACACTTTGAAATGAAAATGCATGGTGGGACTTTTAGGACCTTTTCCTCTTTTCTTTTTTTTAAGGTTACAAGAGAACTAAAAAAATCTTGCAGCAAACATGAGGTTATTGATTTTAATCCGTATTTATTTTAATGTACTTAACCAGATTCGATTTTACACATTTTTTCAAAAGTGTAAGCATCAAACATTATTTGACAGCAGAAAAATTTAGATGATTTAGAAATATTATTTTTAATTAAAAGCTAGGGAAAGACGTATGACACGTGGGAAAAAGTAAATGACTAATTTTAAAATTCACTATTTTACTCATTTGTTTTGAAGAAAAGGTGAAAATAAGTGGATGTCATTATCTGAGGGTATTTTCGTAATTTGGCGAGGAATGGACGGTGATGGCTCATGGTTGAGTGAGTCATGGCCTAACCTTTACAGTCATCATGAGACCCACTAGTGGGTTCTGTATAGGGCATGTCATAAACTCCAAGGGCCACCTGACCTACAGGCCTTAGCCTTTGACTTTATCAGGCCACTGATTGGGCCACCAGAAATGGGCTCCATAATGTTTACGTGTACACAGAAAAGCCCAGCCCATAATTTAGTGGGCCTATTTCACTTGACGCATTCTAAACTAATATGGTATCAGAGGTTAGTTTTATTTAACTCTAACATTCATGTCATTTGTTTCGGGATCAACTTGAAATTTTAGGCGAGTTGGTCTTCTAACAACGTGAAACTTTTGTAAATTTTATAATTTAAATCAAATATATTATTCTAGCGGACTTCACAACAAAAATATCAATCGTACTAATTTAATACGACTTTAACTCTTTCGCTCTGTATCGTTCCTACACGTACGTATCTTACACATGGACATGCTTCAACGAGGCATCGGCACATTTATACATGTATTTTTCATCTGTAAGTCTTTATATCAAATATTGATAATTGACGTTGTTGACTCAATCACGCAAACTCTAATATCACTTCGCGTATAATATTTCGGACGCTCAGCGCCTTGTATGTGTCGTGAAACTGAACACTCAAAATTCAAAATTGTATAAGAAAAAGAGCATGAAATTGAGGTTATAATCATAGAAGCCAGCTATAAGCTTTGAAATATCCAATTATATTATTGGGAATCAGAACCTTACATTTAGTACACACCCCCAATTTTCGCCGCCCGACAACCTTAACATTTTCAGTAACGAAGTCACGTGAGAGGCACCTGAATCATGGGTTATTGACTCCTCTAGCTGCCACGTGTCTCACTTGCCGTGTTTCTTACGCATATTTTGAAGTGCATTAATGATCAACGCGCATGAAATTAAATGCATAACTTGTTATATACTACAAGCAATTATCTATGAATTATATGTGCGAAAAATCAAAATAATATCATATATATTTCGAGATATTTTTATTTTCTTATAATATTGGTTTATTGAAAAAAACTCAAGATCTCCTTTGTATAAAATAAAATTGTAAAACATGATTAGTTATAAGAGAAATCTTTCATTCATAAACATATAATCCACATTGTGTTGTAAGTGTTAATTATATGAACATATAATGTTTTTATAATTTAGCATTAATACATAATAATTTAATAGTTTATGGATACACAACGAGTGTTTTTATTTCTTCTCTATATCTTTGTTGAATTATATATATTTTCGAGTGATATTTAAATTATACTCCTCGTATCAACATAATACATAATTTAGAACGAATTAATTTATCATATATTGCTTTCAATCAAAATGATTTTACTTTATCACAGAATAATTAACTTCTTTCCGTAAAAATATATGATGCATTGATGCTTGTACGGTTTCTAAGACTTTGAAAAGAAACATGAAATATTTTGCAAATAAATAAAATATA
>JAYMTP010002699.1:0-18924 GCA_036897365.1 Geranium brycei
TACATGAATTTCGAACAAAAATATGAACACGTATTATCAAGAAAGATAATCACAATGATTCAAACAAAAGATAATCACAAAAACTGATACCAAAATCAAAACCATAAAATAACTCATGTAAAAATGAACCACAAAACAACCTGGGAAAAAAACATACCTTACAACGTAAACAACAACAAAATTCCGACCCAAATAGGTCTTTGTCATCTCGCCACCGCCCCATTTCTAGCCCATGTCAAGAAAATCTGTCAAGAAAATTATCAAATTGGCAACAAAACCCTCCGATTCAACGCCTACCATACGACCGCTCCATTGAAATTTCCAATATGCGATTGAAACCGCTAACGCCGATCACATATCAGAGGATCTCAAATGGCAAGTCAAAATTTCCGAGAACAAATCGCAGGAATTTAGTTGAAAACTGACAGCCATGTTACCATTTTTCTTCCCCAACGTTCCAAGCTTATAAAGAAAATGAAAATACACACCAAATGACGTAAACATGCACATGCATTGACCATGAACAAATACATTGCATCCATCCAAACTTACAAAACATACACTGATTCACTGAAAATAATTGAATGAGACAGTTATTTTTGAAAACAAAACATAAAAAAACTCAACAATCAAATAAAAATTCTAAATAAACCCTCGCCACACATCCACAAAAGTTAATTATTTTATATATGATATTGATATTGATGAAGAGATTTGAAAGGTTGCAACCTTTCATTAACATTCATTGCACTTTGCACCTATAAAAATTGGGTCAGTTCTTTACAAAATAACCACTTCACCAAAAATCAGATATGCACAGAAAAAAAGAAGGGAGGCGCCACGTATACAAAATCTCTACTCTTTGTATACACAATATAGATTTTACTAAAAGTAATAAGCATATTTAATAGTAAACTTATATTGAATATTAAATTTTGGTTAAAAAATAATAATTCGGTATAATCACCATAATATTGCAAAGAAGCTTTTAATTATAGTGGCAATGTAATTTCAATTATTACTTAGAAAACTTGATATTAATCTGCAATAACATTATTCGTTTTTAAAAACAAAATCACAAAACAGTAAGTTACAGAAACTTAGCTATTAACAACTTTGTACAATGCATATACTGCAAAAGCAAAAATAACATCTTTATATTGAAAACAAAGATGCAACAACGATTACAATAGTCTAAAACAAACAACAAAAATAAAAACCAAACAATCCGAAAGTATAAACCCAATAGCTACAGTCATAAAACCTACTTCAACCGATTAAGTCAAACTATTAATATTTTCATAGTGTACTTATAAAATTATATTTACAATGGTATATGCATAATTACTAATATTTCAAAATAATCAGTTACATTCTCTAAATTTTTCATTATATTGCAAGATTAATAAGATACAACACAAAACACGCATCTACTAATTCCAATCGCCATAACAAAGTGAATTAACATAACAAATTGACAAAGAAATGAAATAAAAATCAGGAATTTGCATGAATTGTGCAATGCCTACAAACCAAATTATTGTTTTTTTTATTTCATTTCTTTATTAATTTGCATGAATATCTTGCATCTGACGACGATTGTGACTATATCAAAATTATATAAACTTATCTGAATTGACCGATAATAATATATAAGGGATATTATGATATAAAGACATTTGCTTATGTTCTTAAACTGTGATTATTTACATAAATGATTGACATGTGGCCAATTGCGAATTAATTACGAAAGATCACTTATTTCTCTTCAAGTTTGAACGCGGTTTGTTTGATCTATATGACACATAATATATGTAACACATCGTGATTAAAATGAATATTTATATAATATTAAGGTACCATAGTTTTTATAAGTCACAATTACCATAATAATAAACAATTCATCTTTTCATACATCTCCATGTAACTTTTTTTTTAATTCTCAAGAATTCACTATTTTTTAGATACTGAAAACTTGTTATTATGTTTTAAAAAAATCAAATAGATTGAAATGAAAAAAAATCTATTTTACTTCTAAAATGTTCTTTACTTTAACCTATAAATATAACGACATTGAACCATTATCACATATTGACAAATCTATTTTACATTTAAAATATTCTTTACTTTGGTCTAAAAAGGTAATGACATTAAACCAAAATAACATATTGGAGTAAATCTATTTTAAATCTAAAATATTTTTTAGTTTGGAATAAAAAGTAATGGCATTGAACCATTTGATTAGTGACATATTGGAGTGAGTTCATGCCAAAGATAACCAAGTAACAAAATAAATAAGGTGCAACTAAACTACGAAACAAAAGTTGAATAAGAGAAACCCGTAATAAAGCTTGAAATCACGGGTTAATGAAATAATATATCTTCACGTTCTTATTTTCTCCGACGCATGAAAGCATTTGTACATTTTTTTGTTTAGTTAAGCCACTAAGTCAAAACCTTTTTAAGAATAAGTCTTATTAAGTCATATAAAGCTCACTAAACAAAACAATCTTCTTTGTTCAATAATTGCATCAACAATAAATCACCAATATAGCCTCTTGAATTTGCCTTCCCCACAAACCAAACACAGCTATCTCTGCACATCCTCAGTTCCCTCCTCAGCAAGGCATTCCCTACAGCCACTGCCCAAAGCCCTCTCCTTCCACACCATCTCAACCTCCGGCACAAAAATCACCACAAAGACCACCGCAAGAACAGATACTCTGGCGAGTATCAAGAACATCGCGCCAGTCCCCACCGCGTCAACCACCGGCATAAAAGATTGCACCACGATTATATTTGACACCCAGTTCATCATCGCCGACATTCCGCCACACATCCCCCGGTACGATTGCGGGTAGATTTCAGAGTTCTTCGTCCTCGACACAGGCATAAATTGTTGCGCATATCCAAGTTAGTCAATCAATGCGAATTTTCTATTAGACATTTTTACTGGTTTTATCAAGGTCGGATTTTTTTACTTGTATCGATGCACTTTTATCTTTTTTATTTATAAGGATACCTACATATATTTTTATTCATTGTATTTGTCAGTTCACATACATCGAAAATATGTTGATGTGAGAGAAAATAAAGAGATACAAAATTTTAGTTGATAATGATATAACCTTATTAGTTGCTCGTGCTATTCCCTTTTTTGGAAACTAATTTATTTTCCGATTAATTAATTGATGTTCTTAATTGCTCTTGGCGTGGGTTTATTGTGTGATGGTCGATTTTTCATTTGTGTGGTAGTTTGTCTATAAACAAAACTAATTGGTTTAATGACTCCCTTTTTGACGCGTTTATTGCTCATTTACATAACGGTTTAAGGTTTACCTTTAATCAAGATTTAAGTTTTAGCCTGATAGTTAATTGCTCATTTATGTCCTTGTATTCTCTAAACAAGATTGTTTGGTTAGTCAATTTCCATTTTCAATTCGAGATCGATAAATTGTGCGCGCTTCTTTTGGATGTAACATATTTTTAAAGTTCATGGATCATTTGGGCGTTGGTGGCAATAAACTTTATTGACTATCAGTCACTCATCTAATCAATAAGTGACCTAAGAAGAATTGCTTCAAAAGGTAGCCCAATAGAACAGTAATTATAGAAACGTTGGGTATCAAAAAGTTTTAAATACAAAATAAATAAATAAAATTGTCCTTATAGGTAGATTAGTGTTTGACAGTTTGGCCGCCGCACACATTTGTGGCCAGGTAGGGTATGTGGATGTCTTGTATTTAGTTATGCATTATTGTGTTTTTGATTGTGATCATTCAATACTCTTTAGTTTCTTTGGGTGTTTGTCATCTGGTATATGAGTGAGTGTTTCCTTAGATTTAGCAAGTCTGAACTTGCATATTCTTACCATCCTTAATCTACTAAGAATTATACTAGCTTAGGTGCATCATAATGAGTCTATTTTGGTGCAAATTAATTGGAGATGGGGGACCATGAACGCCAAAAAGGGTGAACTGATTAGTCTGGTTGTCGTGCATAGAGAGGTTATATGTTTTGTCCGTCTTTATCCAAGCTTTTCGTTTTTCATTTTTGTTGATTGTAACCGGCTTTGTTTGTTTTATTTTTATGCGTTTGTGGTTGATGGCCGAATTGGGTTGTTGTTTTCATCACTCAGGCTATAGATTGTTTGGGTGCAAATTAGGTGAAGCATTTGTTAAGAAGTATCATAACATGTTGTCGGTGGGGAGGTGTATGTGATAATTAGTAATTTCAGTGTTGTGCCATTGACAGGTCTTTATAGACCGGCTGATAATCCCTTAGCAACCCCGGTTAGGAGGATCGCTTATGATGGGCCTAGTACATCATTTTGTTAGTGTTTAAATTATTTCACAAGGGACCAGCCAAATCCAGTACCTAAGTTGTCTGTGATATTTCAATTTGCAAAATGATTGAGATAATTATTATTTTTAATTGTATAGGGTACTGTAAATTGCTTAATGTAAAACTAGTGATCATTATTACTCATATTATATTCAGTTTTCGCAAGATTTGGTTGGAAAGAAATGAAGTTTTCTTAGTATCTTTTTGGTCTGAAAATTAATGATGATCTGACAACGAGTTCATGTTCATTCTGGAGGATGTTTTGGAGTCCTCGCCACTCTTTTACAGGTTTTTTGGGGGCGTGATTCGAAATTACTATTACAATTTTTCAAATTCCAGTCCTTCCATTTATGGAGCTTGCTTCAACGACCAAGGTTCGTCCAAGGTACCCTTTTGATTCGTAATCAATTCTATATATAAAAGGAATAAGGAAAAGTGACAAGTGGTGATTTGTTCTTCACAAAAAAAATATTGATTGTTGAGATTTTTTGGTGTTTTGATTTTGAAAAAACTAGTCTCCGACAGTTTCATCTTGTGTTCAGCAAATGTGGAAGCAGACTTGCTCAAATTCGATGAATGCTCCTAGGGCTGGGCACAGTTCTAGAACCGAACCGAATCGACCAGATTGACCAATAAATTCATCCAATTAGTTCGATACATTGATTCACGCACAATAAACACAAAAACATATATGCTCGAACAGAAAGATCAATCAAAACATAAAAATATACCTTAAGGATATAACAAATTGAATAAAAGAAGATGAATGCAGTGGATAATTTTCGGCATCAATTCCTCTCAACAATCGGGACCAACCTGTTCCCACTCTGTCTCAGAAGACGAAGACCCAGTAACGAAAATTGAAGATAGTGCACCTCCCACACAGATCGCGTTGGTCCCTAATGTTGAGATATAACTCAAGTTTGAGGCTCTGTCACATATTGATATAATACTTATATAATATTTTTCTACTGAATTTTGGGTTTTGGGGTTTCGTATAGTTACTAATATTATTGATTTACATATTTTCTTTTTAAATTTTGAGAGTGGGTTTTGAAGTATGGTTTGTCTTTGTGATCTTTATGTGATTTTAGCTATAGAAACTAAGAACGTCGTTGCAAATTAATGTCCAGTTTTCCAAGTACGGGTTTAAATTGCATTGAAACTATATTTAAAAGTTTCTTGGTAATATTATATTGATTATCATGAATTATTATTTTTCAGCCAAAATTAAATATTCACCGTAACTTTACCATTAAATATGATTAGTACTTTAAGTAAAATTGATATATAAAAAGATCATGCCAAATGTACACATGACGCCCCTCTCTTCTTTTGTTTTTTGTGTTTGGTCAGATGCAAGGGATTCGATTTTTCGTCCTGTCATGTGCAATGAATTAGGCGGGGTGGTACAATGCACCTATCGTGACGATTGTTCAATATTCTCGCTCGTTCATTGCATCAGTTGGTGGTATATCTTATATTTTGAATATTCAATACACATAGATATAATATTTTGATTTTGAATATTGATATAACCGAACCGATCGGCCCGAATCGAGTCGAAAATTAACTGAACCGAAAGGAACTGAATTGATTTGATTCAAAACTAAACCTGAAATCTATCGATTCAGTTATGAATTCTCGAATGAGAACCGATAAAAAATCGAATCAAACAAAAAACATATATGTTTGGACATGTGGCTTATTTTAAGTTATCGATCATTATTAATTGGGCCTAAAATAATGAGCCAACGAAACAAGTCAATTCATATGCAAAATCGGCCCAAATATGAGTATTTCTTGAAAATCAGTTCAAAGTAAATCCAATCAAAATTGATAAGTCAAAACGGTAAAATATGTGAGAATTTTTATGTATTTGATTCATTTCAAACCTAAACGAAACGAAATGTTAAGATCGAACCAAACCAAATTACGTAGGTTCAATTTTAATTTTTAGTTTTTGAAAATTAAATTGATCGGTTTGGATCAAAATTAAACCCACACAAAACCGAACTGGGAACACCCATATTACGAAGATTATTCAGATGAAAACTTTTCATTAATCATATTACGATTATTTTATAACAAAATTTATTTCAAATATAAAAAATAGATAATATATTTTTGGAATTTTAAAAAATAGATAATATTTTGTTTACCTTTAATTGTGTCTGTATTAGTTCACGCATTTATTGTAATTAATTTAAATATTTGACTAATTATCATTTACATGCACTTTGTATATAATAAAATGATTTAAAACAAAATTTGACTATTTAATTTATTTATATTGAATTTTAATATAACAATTAAATATGTAATGACCTATTAATAATTATTTCTTTATTCATTGGTAACATCTAGAGGAGATAAATAATTTAGGTATTTATTAATTGTTTCTTTGTTAGTTAGTAGCATCTAAAAGAATCAAAAGTTTTTATCATGGAATTTTCAATCTTGATGAATGAAATATTAATTATCGATAAGAATTCTGATATTTTTTGAACTATTTGAATTTTTTTGAGTGAATCTTAGGTATTAATTGTTTATTTATTCACTAAAATAATATTTAAAAGATCAAAAGCATTTTTGATATAAAAGTATGCTATCTTAGCAAATTAATTATTTTTTTATAACTAAATCAAATATTTGACTGGCGCGGTTGACCTATATTGACTCTCTTCCCTTTCCAAACGACGCCGCTCTCTATCTCTTGACTTTTATTTTATCTTTCGTTCCATGACAAAGTGATGATCGTTTAACCTCATTCAGTTTCTTACAGGGTAAGTTGCTACAGATCAACTAGAAAGCCTTCCTCAGTAACAACCTCTTCAGAATCACAAGTTTGCCCTCACATGAAAGTATGGAACCAGTGTAGTTGAACACAGATCGACTAATAAATCATCCAGTTAGTTCGATACATTGATTCACGCACAATAGACACAAAAATCGGATATGCACGAACAGAAGGATCAATTGAGACATAAAAATTTACCTTAAGAGTATAACAAATTAAATTAAATAAGATGAACGCAATGGATAATTTTTCGGCATCAATTCCTCTCAACAATCGGGACCGACCTGTTCCGACTCCGTCTCAAAAGACGAAGACCCAATAACGAAGATTGAAGATAGTGTACTCTCCACACATATCACGTTAGTCCTTGATGTTGAGATATAACTCGAGTTTAAGGCTGTCACATATTGATATAATACTTATATAATATTTTTCTTGTATTTTTCTACTGAACTTTGGGTTTTGGGGTTTCGTAGAGTTACTAAATATTATTGATTACATATCTTCTTTTCAATTTTTCAGAGTGGGTTTTGAAGTAGGGTTTTTTTTGTGATCTTTATGTGATTTTGGCTATAGAAACTAAGAATGTCATTGCAAATTAATGTAAAGTTTTCCAAGTAATGGTTGAATTTGCACTGAAACTATATTTACAAGTTTTTTTGTAATATTATGTTGATTATCTTGAATTATTATTTTTCAGCCAAAATTTAATATTCACCATAAATTTACTATTCAATATGAGGAAAATGACATTTTTGTGCACCTAATTATACAAAATTCTCACTTTCATACCCTACTTTTTTTTTCTTTTTTTTCAGTACCCTAAATTTTATTTTGAGACAATATACTCCTAAAATACCTAAACTGCCACTAAAATTAAACTGGTTCAATTTCAACAGTCTCTAGTTCAACCGGTCCATTGAAAAATCAAACCAAAATTTAAGAAATTGAACCAGCTCTCTCTCTCGCACATTCATGTGGTATTGATTTAAAATAATATTATTAATTAAAATAGCATGATAACTTTTGATATTGCAAATGACTATTTTGCCCTCATTTACATATTCATTATTAATACAACTTGAGGGCAAATTTGTGTTTTAATAATATATATATTTTTAATTTCTTTAAAAAAGAGAGAAGGAGATGGTCGACTTCGGAGAAGACAAACCATTCTCCGGCGTTTGTTTCTTGCCGGTAACGAGGCCGGAGTGGCAGATTTGGGCGAAGGAGCGGCTGTCTGGCTGGAGGTGTCCCTACTCGTTGGATGCTCGTTCGCGATAGATCTGAACAAGGAGGTCTCCCTCTGACTCCGGTAAAACCACCGCCGCGATCGAGAGCTCTGTCAAGCCGAGATCTGCCACAGCTGCGCTCTAGATCTGCCACCGCCTTAAACCTCTATTTCTTCATCGTGTATTTGAACCAAGACCCGATTAAGTGAAACAACATATCATATTGGGCAATTTCCCACATCCTCTCTGAAATTGAAAATTTTTAAATCTAAAATTGAACGGTTTTATCTTGAGAATTTCTGGGCAGATGCTAATTCGTGGAGGTGTTGGTTAAGAACAATCGGCAATTGCATGACATTTTGGGGCTACGACCCACCACCAGCCTTCTTTTTGGGGAGGTCGGAGGTGGTCGAAGGCGGAGGAGGAGGGTTTTGAGGTGGTGGAGGAGGATTGGGGCGACGGTTATTGGCGGTGGCGAAGGAGAGGACGAAGGGGAGGATGAGGAAGAGGAGGGGGCAGCGGAGGAGGAGAGGAGTGAGGTGGAGAGAGATGGGAGGAGAGAGTTAAAGGGTAGGTTTTTAAAATTTGAAATTCATTTAAGGGTATTTTGGTATTTTCAACAATACCAAAATTGGGCCGGCTCTCTCCATTAGACCAGATTTAATTTTGGTTCAATTTCAGGGGTAGTTTAGGTATTTTTAGTATTTTAGGAGTAGATTGTCCCAAAATGAAATTCAGGGTACTGAAAAAATGAAAAACAATGTTAGGGTATGAAAGTGAGAATTGTGTACAGTTAAGTGCACAAAAGTGTCATTTTCCCTAAATATGATTAGTACTTTAAGTAAAATTGATATATAAAAAGAGCATGCCAAATGTACATATGACGCCTCTCTTTTCTTTCGGTTTTTTGTGTTTGGTCAGATGCAGGGGATTCGACTTTTCGTCTTGTCATGTGCAATGGATTAGGCGGGGTGGTACAATGTACTTATCGTGGTGATTGTTCAATATCAACGAGAACTCGGAAGGTATGAAATTGAGACGTGCATGAGTACGATGATTCTTTGAAGCTGTATTTTTGTGAGTTTTACCTCAATTTCATATAGCGCAAAAACAATTTTGGAGACATTTTTGTAGGCTCTTATATCCACTTATCCATGTTCTCGTCCTCACCATATTTCAGTCACAAACCCAAATCGTCAAAGCATCTAATATTATCAGTTCATGAGGTTGATAAGTGATTGAAAGATGTCTTTTATTATTTTGTTAACTTAGATAACTTTAGCAAATTTCTCAAATTGTTGTAAATTTACAATATGCCTTGAGAAGGAGTTGATTTAAGAAGAAATGAATTTTTTTATTTGGTCAAGTAGTGGTGTGGTGCGATAGTGGTGGTTTGATGAAATACAGTGATAATAACATTTCCATGTTGATGAAATCTTATATTTATTGGGATTGTGTACATACAATTAATTTTAAGGCTGACGAAATCGTATAGTGATGGGAATTTGTAAACAATTGTTATGGGGTGACCACCCAATATGTGTTTATTTCTACGCGTTGGGGTTTGACTTTTTGTATTTGTTTAAGACCTAAATGTCAAACTGAAATTAATGAATTTGTTCGGAATAGACCAAATCTAATTGTATCTGACCAAATTTAATTGATTTGAGTGAGGTTCTCCGAGATTTATTTGAATATGACCAATTTTTAATGGGTTTTACCGTTATTTGATCCACATTGTAAATTAATTAATTTGATATAAATATTTTGATAAAATATTTATAACAATCCATTTAATTTTTAAGTTGATATTTATGATAGGCCAGTTAGTTTTAAAAGTATATAATTCTACAACGATCATGTTAGTTTTATAGTTAATAAGATCTTACAACCATCCATTTAGTTTGAAGTTGACACATGTGCTCTTTTTTGTTTTCTGTATTTTTTTAAAACTTTTGTTTTTGGTGTTGAATGGTGCTTTTAGGAAAAAGTTAAAATTTGAGATAACTACCTTTTTTTATTGTTTTTGTAAATTTAAAAATTTAATTTACACTACATATTTTAGATTACACACAAAATGAATGAATCTGGTGGTTTTTTAATTATACTCAATCAATTAACGTAAATATGATTCAAAATATTTAATTCGGCAAATAGAGATAAAAACGAATGTTAATCAATCTAACATCATTTAGAATATCTCTCAAAAAATATTATTTAGAATATTATATAAATTTATACTTGCAGGCACAAACTCAATTTTCTTTTAAGAATTATCAATATTTAAGAAGTGTCGGTAAAAACGCTGAAGAAACATGACAGGGGCAAAATTCTAGGTGACATATTTGCCAATCCTGCCAATGTTCTACAAAAGTTTTCACCTTTTTAACTTCATGAAAGAGAGAGAGCACCCACCACCAGTCTCAGAAACGGCGTCGGCCATGACTTTGCCGAAGAATTTTGTGAGCCAAATGGGTCTCTTCTTCTCTCGCAAGACTCAAAGCTTGGGTTCTAAAAAGATGATCCTTTTAACTTCATGAAGAGACCATTATTCCGGACTCTTGAGTTTTAGCACAATTTTGGAATATATTTCCACAAAGTAGACAAAGGCCCCTTGGAGACTCTATATCTCCCCCAGAGACTACAATAGCCCTACGCACCCACCACCAAGATCTAATCCACCAAAATTCACCATCACAAACCCAGCAATCTCAGAGTTTCAATCTCAAAACCAATTCATATCCTTACTTGAATTTAGCAAGTTGATTCAAAAGACCTTGAAGAAAGCAAATTGATTAAAAAGCCTCAAACAACCCAAACATAAGGCAAAAACAAGCATTGAAGCGAACCCCATAACAGAAACTTGCACAAAACTTTAATAATAACATCATTCACGATTTCTACAAATACCCTGAACAACTCAATCTCCCGTCCCACACCGACAATAAACCCGGAAATGAAAAATAAAGACAAATAGCAAAAGCTCTACACATCATTGTTTCCAAGAACATGAAGCGTAAACAAACACACATAAACTCAAAACGACAAGGTGCACCAACACAGTAACGCCGTTTTCTCCGCCTCCAACCCGTCCAGCACCGCCTCCGAAACACAAAATTATGCCTCGCAATCAAGAAATTGGCACCATTGAAACTGCTTACACTGATCTAAGATCAGAGGACCCCAATGGCAAGTGAGAATTCTCTCGAGAACAAAAGCGTGGATTTTGGGTAAAATCGTACGGCTCCACTGCCTCCATCCTCTAACACCCTTTGTATATATAAAAAATCAAAGAGGTGTATACCAACCGAGGTGACCATTAGCAAACTGTAAACTCAATGCATATGGGCATGCAAACGGTAAATTCAATGCTTATGTGCATGGATGCCAAATACATTTATACTTGCTGAACCCATAAAAATAATTGAATGTGGCGGTTATTTTCTAAAATCAAACACCCAAAAAACTCAACCATTGGAAAAATTTTGTGAAGAAATTCTTGCACGCGTCCAAAAAAATTACTCCAGCTGGCAATTGAAAATGATTTTAATCTGAAGTTTTTTTCTGTTAAATCCAGCTGGCAGTTGTCAATTGCACCCCGCAATACTGGAGCATGGGCCCACATCCAACATCCAATCGGCACATCCACTGAACCTATCCACCATTCCGTCCACGTGAGACCCGACCTCCACGTGTCACCTCCGCCAAAACTCTAAACCAACGCGCTCACCCGCTATTCCCGGTCACCTCCTCCACGCCCGTATTCGCATCCAGGTTCATTCCTTATCTACCGTTTTCTGTATAAAACGTCTCTTCACACCACACCCGTCATTCGCATCTACCTAGGGTTAGGGTTTGGTGAATTTCTATGGAATCGGCTTCAATTTCTTCGTCGACGACACTTTCTGCTTCATTTCTCCACCCCCGCTGCGGCTCCTGTAGGTGTTGTTGTTCCTGCTGCTTCTGAATCGACATTTCGGTACCGAATTTACGATTTTTAGGTAGGATTTTGATTCTTGTTGTTCTGGTGATGGATTTGTCGCACGCTCACTCGGGCTTGTCTTTGGGGCTCAATTCGCACGGATCTCATGTTCACACGATCAAGGACGATTCGTTTTCGTTCCAGACTGAATCGAGTATCTGCAGCTCTTCGAATCAGGTTGAGTCTTCTTCGCCTTTGTCGCTGCAGTTGCTCGATCGAAAACCCGAGAGAACAACGGAGGTTGAAGATGGAAAGCGTGATAGGGAAGATGAGTCCTTTAGCATTTTGGGGCACACCATATGGAAGAGGCAGAGGCAGTGCTCGCCGGCCGACTCGAACCAGTCGAGGCCGGCTGATTCCGGGCTGGAGGCGAGGCGGGAGGCTGTGCTGGCCTGGGGGAACCAGCCGCTGAGGGTCGCGGACGGGGAGATTTATGATATCATGGAGAAGGAGAAGACGAGGCAGTTCAGGGGGATCGAACTGATTGCGTCTGAGAACTATGTGTGCCAGGCGGTGATGGAAGCTCTGGGGAGCCATTTGACGAACAAGTACTCGGAGGGGATGCCGGGAGCGAGATACTATACTGGGAATCAGCATATTGATCAGATCGAAACACTTTGCTGTGAGCGGGCTCTGCACGCTTTTAACCTTGACCACGAGAGGTGGGGTGTGAACGTGCAGCCCTATTCTTGTACGTCTGCAAATTTCGCTGTCTATACTGGTTTGTTGCTGCCAAAGGATAGGATCATGGGATTGGATTCACCCTCTGGAGGGCATTTGAGTCACGGGTATTATATGGCAAGTGGGAAGAAGGTTTCGGCTACGTCTATATTCTTTGAGACTCTTCCTTATAAGGTGAATCCACAGACTGGGTATATTGATTATGATAAGCTGGAGGATAAGGCCCTTGATTTCCGTCCAAAGATACTTATTTGTGGTGGGAGTTCCTATCCTCGGGAGTGGGATTATGCTCGATTTAGGCAGATTGCAGATAAATGTGGAGCGGTGCTAATGTGTGACATGGCCCATATCAGTGGTCTAGTGGCAGCTAAGGTGTGGATGCTTCTTATCCTAAATTATTTTGATTTCGATATATATGCTATTTCTTCACTCTTATGGATGACACAATGTGCTTGAATATAAGTATTTGTGTGAAAAACTATTGAAGTTACTTGATTGGTAGTAGGAATTCCTTGCTTTTGTGGTACAGATGGGTAAAATCACATGTAATGTATATACCCTTAGGTAGTAGGATTAAAGTTTGACAATCCTCCTACTTATTGCGCAGTGCACTATGTTAGTCTTCGAACTGTTGGTATTTGGATTTAAATTTTGGTCTCACCAGTGTATGCGCAGGCGGCCAAAGGTTAGCGAGTCCTCTAATTGACTGAAGGCAACCTGAACTCATGTCTTGCATTTGAGTTTGTGCTCAGTTCATGCCTAGTTTGCTCTGCACTCTTGCCACACTAGCGCGCAATAAGTACACCTTTATTTACGACAGGGTTACATGAGGTTGTCAGTTGTGACTAAGACAGTCTATGTTAAACCTCAAATGTAAATATTTCTTGGTCTTTTATGAGAAGTTCTCCTCAGTAAGTTGCCCATCAAATAGGGCTTATCTTCTAGAATTAACCACCTACAAGAGAGGGTAGCAAAGAGAATGTACAAAATATCACAAAAACTAATGTTAATGATTTAAGTGTTTGCAAAGAACTATTGGAGTGTGTGGCCTTATATTAGTTGTACATCATAAGTTCCTGTGTATACCTGTTGGTTAGGGTCGAATATGTTTCGATATGTCATGGCGGGTTTTTTGTGCAAATGAAGTAAATTGTGCGTTATTTACCTTTAGTCTGTTATGAAAAAATAGTATCATTTTTTGTGTGTGTAGATGATATCTTCTGTTTCATATAGCTGAGCGATATGGATTGTCACTATTATCTTTAAAGAAACAATAAACATATTTTCTTCCAAGCAAGCAAAAGTCATATAATTTGCACTACTATGGTTTAGCTGATTTGGTTTTGATTTGAAAAGGGCAAAAGGCTGACATATGCTCTTAGAAATTAAGGAGTGACCCATGTTCAGTTTCCAACTAAAAGCCTTGGGGTGCAGTTTTGTATATTTTGTGTTGAAGGTAAATGAAGATAATATGAACTTCAAAAGAGTATATTAGAAGTCAGGATAACAGTCCCGAAACTATACACATTCATAATTTGCTGTTGTGTGAATGGAACTAGCTTTGCTATAAAACTGTACATGTCATTAAGTAATTTGCTGTTGTGTGAATGGAACTAGCTTTGTTTGCTATAAAACTGTACATGTCATTAAGTAATTTGCTGTTGTGTGAATGGAACTAGCTTTGTTTGCTATAAAACTGTAGATGTCATTAAGTATTATTCAATCACTATTTTGATGTAGTGTGAGTGGAACAAACTTTCCTTTTTGATAGAACTCTAGGTAAAAAGTAAGTATTACAGTCATTTATCTGCCACAGTGAATAGAGTTAGCTTTTGTTTGTAATAAAAATCAAATTGTACTTAAGTAATTGAGTTTTGGATGCTTAGGTGGTCAGGTTCTTTGGTGTGTCATCTTGCAATCCTGGGTTTTAGTTGGCAAAGTTCATGTTATTCTTCCTTTCATTATTTGATTGGGGAAAAAGTATGTTCTTGCAAGAAAGTCAGTACATTATAGTTTTATATAATTAGAAGAAGAAAATTGCGATATTTTGTCTTACAAGCATTTCCTTTTACAGGAGTGTGCAAGTCCATTTGATTATTGTGATATTGTGACCTCAACAACTCACAAAAGCCTTCGAGGCCCTAGGGGAGGTATTATCTTTTACAGAAGGGGCACAAAATCTAGGAAGCAAGGCTTTCTTCCTTATCACGGAGATGCTAGCAGTCAGTATGATTTTGAGGAAAAGATAAATTTTGCGGTTTATGCATCACTACAAGGGGGTCCTCACAATAATCACATTGCTGCTCTTGCCATAGCATTGAAGCAAGTGGCCACTCCAGAGTATAAAGCATATATGCAACAGGTGAAGAGAAATGCCAAGACTTTGGCATCTGCGCTAGTGAGAAGAAAGTGCAAATTGGTGACTGGTGGTACAGACAACCATTTGTTGCTATGGGATCTAACTGCTTTAGGCTTAACAGGTACCTAATTCATAACTTTTCAACTTCCACTCAAATTATTTTCTGCATGCAGAGGAAATGTGTGCCTTCTTTGATAAGTTTTGGTCTGTTCTTGGATTTAAGATGTTCCGCTAAATTCATTTATGCTCTAGATAGTTGTTTCTACTTATATGCATTGTTTTGCTTCTGTTTCTTTGTTTTTTTCTTAAATTTTGCATCGTCCATTTTTGCACTGATATAATTACCAGATATATAGTGGTAGATGAACCCCAAATGTAGATACAATATGCTAATATCTGTGAATGCAACTACTCTTAAGACACGTCTGGGCCATCTGGCTACAATCATTTTTCATGGGTGCTTCAAGAGTAAGATGTTCTGTGTTATGCACGGAAAATAATTATTGTTGCTTCTCAGCAGGTTGTCAATTGAAGTTGCATGTTGAGATTTAAAAAAAACATCTAGCTTTTCTAAGAACCCTAGTTTTCTGCTTGCCAAGGATAGGCTGGGTTATATATCTTTCTGTTCTTTTGCTATATGTTCAGTTTACATTTACCCCAAAATAGGTATGGCTGAGTTATAATAGCAGTACTATGTAATTGTGAGAAGCGGTTGCCTTAAATGCACATTTCATTCTGGCAGAGGATTGATATTTGCAGTGCATGTTACATGAATAGTGTTATGAATTAAATTATCGTCATAACTTACAATGCTTTTTAGTGCCTTTGGCTTACGTAAGAATAAGGTTAAATATGCTACTAGATGACATTTTTGTGATCTTCTTTTTTTATCCTGTGCACAATGTGATGCAGTCAGATTCTGTGCCACTCCATGTTCTTATTATTTTCCTCTAAATTATTATCTGGATTTCAGGCAAGTGCTATGAGAAGGTCTGTGAGATGTGCCATATTACCATCAATAAATGTGCTATATATGGTGACAATGGTGCTATTTGTCCTGGCGGTGTGAGAATCGGTGAGCAATACTGAATAGTGAATTATCGATGTACGAGTATAAAATGTGTCAGACTTGAATCACTTTCTAACTTGCATTTGCATTTTTTCATGCAATCACAGGTACTCCTGCAATGACATCAAGAGGTTGTTTGGAGAATGATTTCGAGACAATTGCAGACTTTCTTCTCAGGGCAGCTCAGATTACAAGTATGGTGCAGAGGGAATCTGGAAAATCGCAGAAAGATTTTATCAAGGGTCTCCAGAACAGCAAAGATTTGGTCGACCTCCGGAACCGAGTCGAGGCCTTTGCCTCCCAGTTTGCAATGCCAGGATTCAACATGTGAATTTGTTCAGAAGAGGCAAAGCCGCAGCTGCATGTATCTTGCTTCTGTGGCTGACATGGTAACATATCCATTTTTCATTTCCTTGTTCCATCACATTCAATTAAATCATGTTAAGTTAATATACCCTAAGAGTTTTGTAAGTCCCTCATGCACAACAAGTACCTATTACATGTCTGGTACTTCATTTCTACTTGATTTTGTAAAAAAAATACACAGAAGGCAATGTCTTTTTGTTTTCATTCTAGATTATGATTTTGTTAGTGTAATACACCGATTATGAGATGAGTACGTCTATAATCACAATACATTGATAGGTCAAGTGGCCAACTGTTACTTAAGAGGCTTTGGTGTGTAAGTTATATATGATAGCATTCATAATTTATTCTGCTGCAGTTACTTGTCTGGAATGGAATGGTTTGTTTTGGGTGATGATGAGTCTTGTCCTGTAAAGAGCAGAGCTCATGATTTGTGCCATTGCAATTGCATTATTAATCAGAAATATCCTTTACTAGTTGTTGATAAAAGGGATCCAAATACAAATAGCCTGAAACTGAATGCTTGTTTAACAATATAGTAGGGTATTGCTTTCTGCATCTGCCACTGTTTGTTTAGGCAGAAGCAAGCTTGGTTATTTATCAGGAATGATGCTCTTTTCAACTCATGAGTGTGTTAGTTGGCATCTTACTGGTACTTGGTAGCAAGCAAGCAAGCTTGAGATGAGACTGTTTTATTCTTTGGTTTTACTTTATTTGTATCTTTTGTTTCTACAATACAATCCTCTTTTTAGGGAACCCTATAAAGGAGGCAAGGCATGAATTTCTGGCAAGAGACAGAAAGCATGATATGCAATGCAGTGCATGCTGCTGTAACTGTTAGAACAGAAGAGAACTATTTGCGGAAAGGGACTGTCCCGAAAAATTACTGCGGTGTAGTTTGATTTTCCCCAAAAAAGAAATAAATACAATGTCATGAAATGAAATGATGATTAGAAAGGACATTGTCAGGAATAGAGAAAGAGCCCTTTGAACATGGCCTCGCCTCCATCCATTGCTTTCAAACTCAGCCCCGCCATTTCTCTTTTCTGTCCTCCTGACCTGACCTGACTTATTCAAGTATTTAAAATTTGGTGATTAAGAAACTGTTAAGACCATGACCATAGTATTCTTCATTATATTATATGATTGTGATCACAGATTAAACTGTAATTGAAACAAGGGTTTCACTGTAAAGTTTGACTTGTGAAGAGAAGGCAGGGAGTGGGATGATCATCCATTTTCTTCTTTACCTGTCTTGCATTGTAATGCAAGAACCAGAGTGTTGAGATGTATTAAAAACAAAGTAGACCATGTATTATCTTACTGTGACCACTGATTTTGTAAAACTGAAAGTAACTAGTGCCTACGGCTACAAAAGTCGAGCAGCTTCTTCCTCCCCTCGACGATCTCATCAAAGAAATCGTCCAGCTGAGCCACCATACCGTCAGCTCCACTTGTCAGTACCCCAAAACACCCTCTGATATTCTCTCTCACCGCCTCCCACTCCAACTGCTGCGTCGCCTCCATCTCCGCCCTCAGCTCCTCCACGGCCTTCCTCGCTCGCCTGAACTCGTACAGCAGGATCCCCGGCCTCCCCTCCATCTCCCCGGCCACCCTCTGCTGCAGCCTGGCCGTCGAGATCATGAAGGAGAGGCATCCCCCCTCCCCGCCTCCCCTCACGAAATTGGAGTCCGGCGAGCAGTAGACGAGGCCGTGGAGCAGTATGGTGAGCAGCAGTGAGCTCACGTTCCTCATTGCGTACAGAACCCCCCTGAACCCGTTGAACCCGTTCAGCTTGGACTCCATCAACACCTTGTCGCTGTCCAAGCGCAACGACAGCGCCTCCACCCTCGTCTCCATCGCCGCCCTGTTCTCCTCCTCCAGCCCCACCGCCTCCCTCCTACACCCCGATACCGCCCGAATCACCTGTGTCAATCAATTTCAATTTTCTTCAGAAACCCGAATTCGTGTAAATTGGTTGCAAATCGGAATTTCGAAAGAGAAGAGCACACCTGGCGGGGGAGGGGAGGGGTGATGAGGAGGTGGGGGGGGGAGAGAGGGGTAGAACTCTTGAGGGCGATCCCTTTATGC